>JABFPM010004307.1:0-12857 GCA_022817325.1 Idris sp. 1 HC-2018 | reverse complement strand
GCCAAGTTACTGCGTGTTGACATCAGCAGTTGAAGAAACCAAACAATTAATTAAGGTATGTTATCAGCGTTTTTTTCAAAGTGTTTCAAATTGAAATGTAGTTTTTAAATATAAAAATAATATTTTATTCTTATGATTATAAATGTTAACGCAATAAAAAAGTGGTTTTTATTATCTTGAACAGCCTAATCTCAAATATTCAGCGATCGTTGATTGATTTGGATTTATGAATTGTAATATTCTAATAATAGTAGTATTTAAAATATTTTAAAATGTTAATTAGTAAATTACTTTCAATTTTAATATGTACTGAATTTTTTTAGATAAGCAAAACAGTAAAAAAACAGACTTCGGAACAACTGTCAAACGCTGTCAATGATATAAAGGAAGAACAAAGTCAGAGACAGAGTTTTCGACAGCATGGTATTTCTCGAGGTACACTTCAAAGACGATTAAAAAGTGGTGATGTGTCTAAAACACATCCTGGACCAAAAACCATTTTTAATGTAGATCAAGAAAACAAAAGCTGAAAACACAAGCATAAACCGAGTGATAGCATTTAGCAAACAGAACGTACACATTTTTTTTAAAAATGTAGAAGATTTGATGATAGAACACAAGTTTCAACCGCATCGTATTTTTAATATGGACGAAACAGGAATCACCACCGTTCAGGTTCAAATGTACCTTTTGTAATTATTATTTACAATTAATACTTTAATGGTATTATTTATAATTAATTCACCGTGATATTTTGTAGGATGGAGTGACAGTGTTGGCGGAAAAAGGAAAACAACGAGTTGGAAATGTGACATCTTGGGAAAGAGGAAAAAACGTCACAGTCATTTGTACGATGAGTGCTGCTGGCAATTATGTGCCACGTATTTTCATTTTTGCTTTAAGCCAAGGCGCACCTCCAGGATCGGAGATCAAAGTCAGTAAAAATGGATGAACAAATGACCAAAATTTTTTGGATTATTTGGAACACTTCAAGCAACACGTAAAACCTTCAAGTAGTGATCCTGTGTTGCTTGTCCTCGATAATCATAGTAGCTACATATCAGTGGCAGCTATAGAATTTTGCCTAAAAATTACATACATATTATTTTCATTCCGCCACATTGTTCACACCGTATGCAACCACTTGACGTAACTTTTTACGGCCCACTGAAGAAGGCTTACTCGAAATATTGTGATTTGTTCATCAAAAGCCACAATTTGCAACGCGTTACGCCTTTCGAAATCTGCGAAATTTTTAAAGATGCGTACAATTTGGTAGCAGTTCAAGATAAAGAAATCAATGGCTTTAAGTGTACCGGCATTTGGCCGTTAAATCCAGAAATTTTCGCCAATGATGCATCTCTTGTTGTAGATTGTAGCATTGCTACCAATGTAGAAATTTCGGTGCTTTCAGAGGAAGATGAGTATATCAAAAATCAAGAGTCGTCTAATTTGCTTCTTGAGACAGGAATTAGTGAAGAAACCTCAGTAAATGAAAATAGTATATTACTTAACGAAGAAAAAACTAGTTTTAGGTTGATAGCCCGAAGGAAAAAACTAGTTTTTTCCAAGTTGAGTACGATTTTTTTCCTAACGAGAAAATAAAATATGTTGGTACCCGAGACGAAGCCGAGGGAATACTAACTTATTTTATTTTTGAGTAAGGAAAATAGAGTTTTGATGAACCACAGCTTTTGGAAAATTCTCAAATAGATGACTTTCAAAAATATTTATTACACTTAAGTCCAGTCCCGATTTTGACAGCACGCTCAATAGAAAGAAGAAGGAAACAGCAACAGTCAGAAATCTTCACGTCTCCTGAAGTACATCAAAATTTGATTGAAAACAAAAATAGAAAAGAAGAAACACTGAAAGCTCAAGAGGAATCTCGAGAAAAAAAAATACAGTTGAAAAATGCAAAATTATTACAAAAGGAACAAGCTCAAGAGCAAAAATTATGGGAAAAAAAAGAACGTGCAAAAAATGTTTTGACAAAAAAAATAAAAAAAATTAGAAGAAAATCGTCTGCGAAAACAAAAAAAGAAAGAAGAACAAGCGCAAGTTTTGTTAGAAAAAAAACAAAAGAAATTAAAAGAAAGTCGTATGCGAAAGGCCGAAGAGAGACTGCGAAAGACAAATTGTGATAAAACAAACCGAAGATTATAAAAAAGAAGACTAAAAAAAGTTCATTAACTGTTAATGAACTGTGATTTCCGATTTTAAATTGTGATTTATAATAATATTTAAGGGCATGATAATATGTTAACAATATAAACATTTAAAGTTTATTCATTAAATAAATATTTAATAAATATAACAGGTCATTTTATTCGCATTTTCGTCCTCATATGACTTTTATAATATTATTTATTGCAAATTGTGCATGTCTAATCATATTTTCCTATATTCTTATATGTTATTCATAGGTGGCCCATAATATCCAACGTGGCGGGTACTATGGGCCATTTGCAATTTTTTTTTAAATCAACATTTACAACCAATTAACCTTTTAAATAAATACATACTTAAAAGTTTACTTACAAATAAACAAATAAACAATTTTACAAGTATTAAATTATCAAACATTAATATTAAAAATATTTAACAAAAACTTTAGGTGGCTCATAATACCCGCCGCTACCCTATTTGACTTTTACTCATTATTTACCGAAGATTTTTTTCTTAAAAATTCAATATTTAATAATATATTATTTGCACTTTTAGTACGTGCATATAAATGGCGCAGATGCTAGTTTAGTGAATCGAAAATTCAACAGAGGTAACACCAGTGTTGAATTGTTTATAAGAGGAGGAACGGACGTTACAATTTTGAACAAGAACGAAATTATGATACCTGATTGTACGAATGCAAAGAACGTTGCATTGTCTGACTGCATTAATCACGAAGGCTTGATAAGTAAGTTTATCTCCTGATAAATTGTCTAAAATATATTTTTTTTTATTAGAAAAACAAACTTAATTTCATTTTTATAGTTTTAGGTGTCCAAGGATATTTAAAAACTAGGTTCCAAAAAGATTGTTTAAAATCATATTCCTATGGTTTTGGAGCCACGACGGATAGCGAATTTAAAATAGAAGTACGAGTTGCTGACTTCAAACTTAAAGATTGTAATTTTCAATTTTGAGAACATTTAAAAGTAGTGGGCTCTATCGCTGAGGAAACCAGTTAGTTAACCTTTATGTTTATACATTTTTATAGATTTTGAGCAATATGATTTTGTTTTATATTCTATTTAATGTTAAAAAACACAATCTATAAGGATATTTTTCATTTCTCAGATCCTAAAACTAAATTGCATAATAACATTTGCAAAGTCAATGAAACTCAAAAGTATTCAGCTTTCATGATTAAAGTCATTATTAAAAACATATCAAACAATTATTATTAAGATCAAATCAATTCGAGAACTCATTGATAATCGCTCATTGAATGTTGATTCTCTTTATCAATTATTTTTCTCATGGATTTGAATCCAAGATATTTTTCGAGCTATTTCCGAGGCTGAACTGATTATTTGTTTGTTTGCTTTTTTAATACTTTCATGAATTTCTGTTTTATTTATCTAATTCTTAATTATAAAAAAGGTACTTAAAAAGAACTTTAACCATGAAGTAACAAAAACTGCAATTTTAAAAAGAAAATTCTACTGTTTTGTTATTAAAGTAAGTATATTTCTGAGGTTATGTACTAAGGTTATATAACTCAAAATAAAAATAAAGCTTTAATTTTTATTAAAAAATTTTAATTAATACAATAAACCATTTATTATTAATTAATTTATATTCAGTAGATCAAAATAATTACAAATTAACGTTATACAGTAGAATTTTGGCTAGCCGTCCATCGCCTAGCGGTCCAAGTTTTTTTCGTCTAGCGGTCCTTTCTCCTCAAATTAATAACCCCCACTATTAGCATGCAAGGTAACCTTATTGGTCATGAAATAGCGCGCTATTTAAAATCAATCTTTTTTAACATAACTAATATCATTGGATATAAAATTATGAAATAATAAATTTATAATATATTTAATTACACGATTATTATTTTTTTTTATTATACAAATATTTAATTATTAAATATAAATTTTTTTTTAAAATGTTGATAAAATATATTAGGTGAATATTATATTAAAGTAATTTAATTAAAAAATTATTTTTAGAATTTTGAATAGATTTAAAAAAAAAATTAATATTGCAAAAATTATTTTTACTTGTTTTTTGTAATGAATTAAAAAGTTTTTGCATGAAATTGAAATATGAAATAAATTACATCACAGGTAATAAATTATTTTTTATTAATGAAATACAATAATTTAAAATATAATTTATATTACAATCAACATAATTGTTTAACATTCTTAATTTAAGTTTTCATATAATTTTTATTTAAAAATAAGTAATTAAACAATTTTCTTTATAACACAATTCTATTAATAATTAATCTCTTAATTTTATCCAAAGACATACAATCTTCTGGAAAATAATTCAGGATCTGTCTTACTCCAATCAGAAATAATTTTGATTGATTTTAACAAAGTACTTAATGAAATATCACATTCGTTAATATCATGATCAGTCAAAGTGTAATTTTCTTCATCTGATGAAGTTTCGTCTTCAATACATACAATTTTAACATTTTGAACATTAGATTCTTTGAATTTATCAACTATTTCTTCATCAGTAGCAACTTGAAAGGTTGGGCAATGTTCGTCAATGTCAATCCACTCCAGAGCTTCTTCTGATGAGTACATGTTATTATCCGTAAGCTTATTGAGAAGTGGAACAACATCCAAGGGTATTGATATGCTATCTTCAACATATTTGTCTGTATTATTTGTTTCAACAGTTGAATAATAATTTTTCATAATGTTGTTCCATGAATTTTTCATTGTTGATGTGCTTAAGTCATCCCAGCAATCTGCAATAAGACTGATGCAGTCATACAAAGACCACTTCTTGATAAATTCATCTAAGTTTTGTTCACTTGTGGAATCATTTCCTAATATTTCTCGCAATATACTTGTTTTATATTTCCTTTTCAATGCGGAAATACATCCTTGGTCCATTGGTTGAATAACCGAAGTGACATTAGGTGGTAGGTACATAATAGTACATTGTGAATCAATGTCATTTAAATCTTCATCTGGTGGGTGTGAAGGAGCGTTATCTAGAAGCAAAAGAAACCTAACAAGCAAAAAACAATTAATAAAAATGAAATAATACTTATAATATTTTTTTTATCGACAACTATATACATACAGTAAAAATTCATATATTTTAAATACATACTTCTCATTTGGGTCTGGATGTTTTTTCTTAACTTCTGGTAAAAACAAATTTTGGTACCAGTTTAAAAATATTGTTCTGTCCATCCAAGAACTTTTCTGGCAATCGTACATAATGGGCATATAATGCTTATTGACAAAACACCGGGGTCATGTTTTAATGAGTCTAAATCCCGGAGTCGGAATGCAAATGATACATTTAAATTAATTATATTTTTTTAAAATTCAAACTTTTATAAAAAGTTTAAAAGAAAAAAATAGTAATTTTGATATTTTTTGAGAAAGATATCGCATTTTGAAAATGTTTTGTACCTTCACGAAAAAATGCGGATTTTCTCATATATCAATATTAAGCCATTATCTTTATTTTTTTAATTTTTTGGGACAATTTTTTTATCAGATTGAAATAAAAATGCAAATATAGTATATCATAATTATATTTTACAAAAAATTTTCACAAAAATAGCAACTTTTGTTTATACAGTGTAAATAGTAAAGTGAATAATTATATCTTCCGTGTTTTTGTTATAAGTTAAAAATCTCTTTGAAACACATAATAAATTCACATCATCACTTAATAATATAAATTTGTAAATAATTATATTAATAAGAATATTACTTTAAACATTTTTTTCGTCAACAACCCACCTTAGGCTTTCAAAACCACTTTAACCAGTTTTGGCATTTGCATAATCAACTTATCCATGTATTTAGGCGGTATATTTTTTGATTCCTTCTTTAAAATTTCCCATAAATGAGTTTGGGATTTGGGACTTTGTTTACGGACTTGGCAGTCTAGTTGCTCCCATAACAATTCAATAGGGTTCAAATCCGGAGATTGTGGTGGCCATGTGATCATTTTCAAATTTTCCGCGTTTTTCTTTTTTCGTAAATTATTTTTGCAATAATTAGAGGTATGTTTTGGATCGTTATCCTGTTAAAAAAATAAATCCGCGGCCAATTAAGCGTTACCCTGAAGGGATTGAATAACGAGATAAAATATTATGATACCCTTTTTGATCTAAAATGCCGTTGACACGGTAAAGGAATCTAACTTTATTGAAAGCAAAACAGCCCCACACTAAAACTGATCCACCACCATGCTTCACTGTTGGTTGTATACACTGTGTATGGAATTTTTCTTTCGGTTTTCTTCTCACAAAAATGCAATAATTTGTTCCAAATATCACAAAATTGGATTCGTCTGTCCATAGGACTTTCCTCCAATCCGTTTTAGTCCAATGTCTATGTTTTTTAGCCCACTGAAATCTTTTAACGCGATTTGCTGGTCGTAATAGTGGCTTCTGGACATCTACCCTGCCATGCAGCCCAGTTTCCTTCAACCGTTGTCGAACTGTTCCTTCCGAAACATCTTTATCCTAAAAAATGCTGAAATTAGAAGTTATCTCTTTTGCAGATAATCTTCTGTTTCTTTTGTATGTGAGAATGATAGACTTATCTTCGGCCTTAGTCATTGCTTGCGGACGTCCTTTTCGAAATTTATCCTCATAAAAACCTGTTGTTTTAAATTTATGAATATCAAAACTAACAGCTGATTTTGGAATGCCCAATTTTTTTCCTATGTATCTAGTTAAACGAATTCCCTGTAACAAATCAGTAATTGCTGCACGAATTGTTATTTTATTCTTTTTCGTTTTCTTCATTGTTATATAAGTAAACACTATTTATATCACAATATACTAAAATATTTTTTTCAAAAACTGCATTTGCTTTTTCACTTGCTTAATAAAGTTTACACCGTAATAAGTAATTATATGAATGTTTTTAATTTTGGAAATGATTACACTTATTAACATCTAGATTTAAGTCTTAGAATTATTAAAAGCGCAAACAATTTATATTTACAATATTTATTAAATAAAGATTTTATATTTATTTTTAATTCTAAAAGTAAATATTAAGATGAAAAACATTTTAAATTATAATTATTATATTACTCTTAATAAATGAAAAATTTATTTGCACATCAAATTTATTTTTAACTTATAAAAAAAATACGGAAGATATAATTGTTCACTTTACTATTTTCATTGTATAAAAATAAGTTGCTATTTTTGTGAAAAATGTTTGTAAAATATAATTATTATATACTATATTTGCATTTTTATTTTAATCTGATATACAAATTGTCCTAAAAAATTAAAAAAATAAAGATATTGGCTTGATATTGATATATGAGAAAATCCGCATTTTTTCGTGAAGGTACAAAACATTTTCAAAATGCGATACCTTTCTCAAAAAATATTAAAATTACTATTTTCTTCTTTTAAACTTTTTATAAAAGTTTGAATTTTAAAAAAATATAATTAATTTAAATGTATCATTTGCATTCTGACTCCGGGATTCAGACTCATTCAAACATGACCCATTTATTTTGCAAAAATAACTACAAAATAGGGTTTGCTCAGGGGAGAGAGGTTGAATATTATTTTAAATAAATATTTGTTTCCGAAAGATGGACATCTCAAATATAACCAGTTAAATTTTCATGCAATTATATGAATATTTCACGAAGATATGCTTATATTAGTGTTTCAAATACTTTGAGGCAAGTGTCCAAGAACTTTCCCCGGGTACTGTATAAAGGTCATGATGCAGCTGCTGTTATAATAAGAGAAAATACTGAAAATGCTAAACTTTATCACGATGAAATTAAAACATTCGTGGAAAGTCGTTATGTAAGACCTGTTGAAGCTTGCTGGTGAATATTGAGAAAACATTTACAAGAAAAAAGACATGTAATTACTCGTTTACCCGTACATTTGTCAAATGAACAAAACGTATTTAAAATGATGGTTCTGATGAAAAATCGTTAACAGATGTCCTTGAAAAAAAGACAATGCTAATGGACTATTTTAAATTGAATGAAAGAGATGAAAATAGTCGTAAATTTTTATATTCTGAAATTCCTCAACATTATGTTTTTAAAAAAACCAAAATTGATGAAATAAATGTTACAACTGACAAACTAGAAAATTACATTTTAATGTTAATGATTGTATGTACTCAGTAAGTCCATCTCAAACAGAATTATTTCACTTAAGAATTTTTTTATTGCACATACGCGGAGCGAAAAGTTTCAATGATTTAAAAACAGTTGATGGTGAACAACAAGAATCATTTACTGCAGCATGTTTAAAACTGAGGTTCATTGAAAATGATGAAGAATGGAAACGAACAATGCAAGAAGCTGTACTTTGGATGGTCCCTCATCAACTCAGATATTTATTTGTTAGAATATTACTACATTGTCAACTGGCATCTCCTTATGAATTATGGGATCAATTCAAAGTACCAATGTCTGAAGATTATGCGAGACAATTAAGTCAAATTCTAAGTAAAAAAAGTATATGATCATATTAAAACTTATGCTAGCAAAAGAAAGACATCATTATTTTTCTGATGAAAATATGAATTCCATTGAGGTTCATGAAAATGTAAATGATTCCATTTGACCTGAAAAATTTACGAAAAAAGGAATGCAACAATATAATATCTTAAACACATCTCAAAGACATATTACAGATGCAGTTTTACAATCTGCAACAACACATTCTTCAAATAATTGTTTTTTCATTGATGGACCAGGTGGATCCAGAAAGACATTTTTTTACAACACTATTTACAATTTACTTGAAGGAAAAAATAAAGTTGTTTGTACTATGGCCTTTATAGGCATAGCAGCCACATTGCTTCCTGAAGGAAATACCGTACATAAAGTAATGGGTCTTCCAGTTCCTTTATTTTTTTATTCAAATTCAAATATAAAGCCAGAATCTACAGAAGGTAAATACTTGAAATCTGTTGATGTTTTTATTTAGTATGAAGTTCCAATGGCTCCTAGATATGCTTTAGAAGTTATGAATTAGACACTACAAGAAATAATGCATAATCGCTTAGCATTTGATGGAAAAATAATTGTATTAGGTGGTGATTTCAGACAATTATTACCTATTAAAGAAAATGGCACACGCAGTGAATGTGTTAGTTTATCAATAAAATACAGTTATTTGTGGTCGCGATTTAAAAAGTTCACTCTGACACAAAACATGAGAACATTATCAAGTGAAGTTGAATTTGCAAAATTTGTATTAGACATTGGAAATGGAAATTTAAATGATACAGATGATAATGTACTAATACCCAATCGATGTCTTGCTACTTTAAACGCTGACATTGTTCATGACCAGAGCGTCTACTTCATACATTGTGAAGTTGGTTATATGTTTAACTGTAAGTTGAGCACAAAATGTTGACAGGTTTGATATCGAATATTTTTAAAAGTGATAAAAGGCAAATTATTAACTGATTGAATAATAACATTAAAGTCAAATCAATTTTGTATATTAAAGTGAAAATTAGTTCTTAACTGTCATAAAATTTTAAAAAATAACAATATTAATTTATTATATATCTTTATTTAGTAAATATGCAATAATTTAATAAACAATAACTTTATACTGCAATTTTACAAGTTTAGTAGGAATTTTTGTGAAGATACCATTGTCATTTTGAAATGATTAAATGTAATTAAATTAAAGGGGGCAGGACCGTATAAAGAAGCATCTGGAGCAGAGTTTAAATAAAAATGTGACATTTAAGATATACTTGGTAACCGACAAAATTAATGAAAAGTATTGCTTTAAACAAAAATAAAGTTTAAAATATTATAAAAAAATATATAAATATATATAAAATTAAAAAGTAAAATAAAACAAGATAAGTTGTATAAAATTAATTATATCATGACTGAGGACATTATACAAATATCAAAGGTTATTAATTAAATCGCAATTTTCCTCACTGTTTCTTTTTATACGATCAGGTGCTTTTTTTGTCAGTGACATAACCTACAAATTATCGAACGAAATGTAAACAAATTTTTAAACAGATTTGCTAATCCATGTGCATTTTAATTGTTAACATTATTATAAATGTTCAAGTAATATTATACTTACTTTATGCATACAGATAAATAATTTTAATAAACAACGTCAGTGCCCCAACAGACGCCACAAAAATTTGCACTACTACGTTCCTTGAATTAGACCACGTGGACACACACACACACATTGACATTTTACGTTTCGCGCATTCTGATTGGTGCTTCTCACGCTCATGACGATTCGTGATCGTGCAGTACGAAAGTGTTAAAGGGTTAAATCTGCTATTTTTAGCAATTTCACAGAAAATTACATAGTAACGACAGAAAAAAACGAAAATTTGAAACTTGAAGCTCACCTTTAAAACTTTTATTTTGCAATTTTATTGGATTTGCCTATCTTTATTACATTGCATGTTTTCAAGTGTCATCCTTTAAATTTTCATTGTCCCAATTATTTCGTGTATTTCAGAGGCCAAAAAACAGGGAAAAAATGGTAACAAAAAAGTGCTCTCAGCCAGAAAATTTTTAATTTTTTAATGGATAAAATGAAATTATCCGTAAAAATCCATGTAAAATTGCTCATATTGCAAAAGACATAAAAAATAAATCTATGTTTGACACATTATACAGTGCCGAAAAAACTGACAATGCTATTCTTGAACTTGCATAGGAAACTCATTTCTTGTACATGTATAATAAAATTCTTATTGCATATTTTTTAATCTTCCAAACGTAAATTTTGTAAATTTCAAGAATTTTTGTATGATTAAATTTATTGTACAAAATATACAAGAAAAGCACATTTATTTCGGTCAATGTATTATCTTTTAACTTTAATATAAATTCTGTTTACAAAATAATAAATTAATTATAACTACGTCTGAAATTTCAGTTACGCTTACTGCAAAAAATACTTGAAGTAAAAATGTCTAAGTTTCAAACAATATTCATAACAATGTTCCTCTGTGTAAATAAGTTCACTATAAAAAAAAACTTTTACTTCAATTATTATTATTTATTGTTAGAATGTGTGGCTGTTACAGGTTCTGAACTGGTTCATCGATAATTTTGTAGTATTTTTATTGTATTTCAATAGGTCGGTACTAAAAATGACTGAATCGATGGTTTAATCCTTCGACAAAGGCTCAAAATAAGGCTATGTTTAGTTGTTTTCACTTTTTTTTTTGAAAAACTCTTAAATTAGATCTAAAATTGGTTCTTCATGATTGAAAAGGTGCCTTTAGAATTCCCGAAGATAACCCATATTTGATAGAATTGAATCCAAGTACCTAAATGAAAGCCAGCCGACTAGAGTAGTAATTTTGGCAATTATTCGTATTTACATGAATTTCTCTGTAATTTTAGTTGTATATTTTCGTGTTTCAATACATTGACTTATTTTTTTGGAAACCAGTACATAAAAGTTATTTATTTAGACAGTTTGAAGTTTAAAATATGCGAAAAAAATAGCTAAATTAACCAATTTAGTCAGCTGGCGTTTTTTTAGAGACTTGCTTTTAATTTCGTTACATAAGGGTTATCTTCGGAAGTTTCAAGGAACCTTCTCGGCTATTAAAATCTAATTTTTAGTCTAGGTAAAAAAATTTGACATAGGTACATCAAAAGTACGTTACAGTGACGTCACAAGTACGTTAATACAGGTTAATTAGGTACAGAAATGTTACCTGCTCAAAAGGCCAAATAAAGAATTTTTTCACGCTAAGCTATTTTTCACCCCTTTATCCGACTATGCTCTTTAGTTTTAATCGAATATCTTTTTTAGAAAACTGTACAAATAATGGTCTCCATATGTTTTGATTGATTTAACTCCATAAAACTTAGAGCAAAATAATAAAATTCTTAAGTGGTCAGCTTTAAGCGTCTTTTTCCTGTTACACATATATCATATATGATTCGTTGTAAAATACATAAATATTTTGAAATTTAAAAAAATTCGAAATCAATTTTTTGCATATTTAGTAAAATTGTGTCAATATAAAAACTCATACTCTAATATGTATTTTTATATCAATTTTAAATGATTTTTTTTAAATAAAAATAATAAAGTAAATTGATCAATCATTTGTTATTTTGCAGCTGGAAACTAAAATATGCGTTAATCCATAAACAGATGGTGTATATAAACGAACATTGGTGCTTGAAATCTCGAAATAACGGGAGTTTTGGGATTGTGATAGTTAATCCAAAAACACACAAATTAAAAATATAACATCTTTAGAACTATCAATTCTTTTGTAAAACAAAAAATATATTGACAATATATTGAAAATAATAATAAAAGTATATTAAAATACATATTTTTCAGACATATATTTAAATTTATTTTAATCATATTTTAAGTGAATATTTGGTTTTACAAGTGTTTCATTATCAAAATAAAAATAATACTAAATTAAAGCCAAAATAATAAAATAATTACTGGAAAAGTAAACTGCCAACATAACAAATGACTGTTACTATTATAGCACGGACTATAATTTTCTATGATTCATAGACTGTAAAATAAATACATAAGGATTTCAATGTTAATATATCTAAGTGAATTAATTTAGTAAAAAAAGTATGTATATATCACTATTTAAACGTAAAAAAATTACACTTCTGTTAAAAAATTGTTTGAAAAC
>JABFPM010004306.1:0-12859 GCA_022817325.1 Idris sp. 1 HC-2018 | reverse complement strand
ATATGCATCATTATTTCACGTCAACTGGCTGGTGCAGTCTTCTCTTAAAAGAAGCACTCCGTAAATTTGCTTTCACATTAAATGCATAAACATTTCGACGAAATTTATCTTGCATATTATAAAAAGCATATCTCCCAAACCGGCTGGCTTCTCTTTTTTTTAAATCTCCGTACAAATTTAAATAAATTACGCTTTGTGCAACATTTAACTTAATTGTATTTTTGTATAAACGACCACTGCAAAACTTCACTCAGATACGTTTTGCGGACCAACGATTCAATTGTATATTGCACTGTGACTCGATGTCGCATACTTAATTGAATTTTTCAAATCAACTTTTATTGACATTTTATGCAAAATTTTTGGATTCCGTAAACGATTGGGGTTAAGAAAATTATATCAAAAGTTTAGGTAAACTTGATTTTAAATTCACTTTATACTGTGTATATTTTTACATAAAATGACAGCTTTTGTCAGCTTATAATTTAAACTGAATGTGACAAAGTATATAATTGATGTTTTGAGCAGAATTTAAGTTTATTGCAAAATAAAGAACAATTTTCTTTTAATTTTGATATTATTTTTAAAAAGTCTTTAAATAACGATTCTAGCCATGCATATTAAAGTGGTGATTTACTGGTAGCTTGTTTAACTCCTGCAAGAGTTTCCATTCGACGAAATTTAATTTTCAAAATGACTATATCTATCTCAATAAATCCATCAACTTTTCCGAACAAAACTTTCTCGTTGAAATGTTTGCCTTCATTATTTGTAAACGTTATTTGATGCAAATATTAAAAACCATTTCATTTGCTTTTAACAAAAATATATATGTATATAATTCTTGTTATTATTAAAACTAAACAACTTGTACAAAGTAAAAAAAATAAATGATGGACAAAGTATTATTTAAACAATGAATTGTTAAATAAAAATGGATTTTAATTTAAATTGAAACTTGTTAATTTGTTAATTTTGTTCAACGTGTATTCGGAAATAAAATACAATCAACTGTAAAGTCTGTAATAATTAGCAAAACATTAAATTGAAATGTGTGCTATGTACCTATTATACAACTTTGCATTTTACATTTAAATCAAATTGAATGGCATTTGAGGGAATTTGAATCAGAAACAGATTGAACAAACCAATTCAATGAGACGTAGAATTTTAAAAATTTAAAACCTTAATTTTCAACAAAAACTGTTCATTTTTAATTAATTAGCTGACAAAATACTTTTTTTATTTTTAGAACTCTAAAAAACTCAGTTATCAATCAACTGAAAAATTATTATTTCAAAAAAGTAAAAATATGAATTGATTAAGTCGCAGATTATGATCCTTAATTTTTAATTTTACTTCTTTGCTGATACGAAAATTTATGCTTTCATATTTTAAATGATTTTAATGCTACAAATCTTATTACTTTTGTAAGCTATTAATTCATAGTTAATTATATTCTTCACATGCTGATGATTTTAATTTCTTGTAATCCTAACTCTAAAACGAAAAAGGATATAATTCGTTTCGCTTACAGACATCGATTAACAGAAAAATCGAATCAGACGAGAGTTGAAAACTTAATGCAGCAATTACTATTTATATAAAGTGCAAACGTAAGCAAGCAAATAAGTAAAATAAGTCATTCATGTTTTATCGCAGCAGTAACTTACTCTTGGTCGTACCATTTTTATCTTTGTATACAAATTTATGCTGTGTTTGATGATTCTAGCTTTTTATATATTTTTAATGACAATTTATAATCTTACTTCAATTTTAATTTAACAAATAATTGTTTTGGTTTGAATTTAAAAATATATACAATTCAACAAATTTCTTCTATTCAAATAAACTTGATTGAATGATAATTCGATTAATGTAAATTACTAAAATTTTCAACGTAGTTATATGTGCACATTCAACCATGAATATTCTATGTAAAAACATGCAAATAAAATTGATAATGTCAATTTTTTGTATTCTCTTTCAATTTTTAAAGTTAACATGAATTACTTCAATAATTTGTAAAATGAAAAGAAAAATGCAAAAACGTTTCTTATAAAAACTAATAATTCTTTTCCAAATAACTTGTAAATATATTTTATTTATTTTTGTTTCTGGTTTTAAAACTTTGAGTATATGAATTAAGAAAAATTGTTCTCATACTTTAAAAGGCATGAGAAAATGTTTTTAATAAAACTTAAATATTATAAATTCTAGAAACTTTATATTGGAAATAAAATATACGTACAAGAAATAATTTAATGTAATACTTCATTTTTATTCTTAAAAAATGTAAATAAAAATTCAATATTATAAATATTTATAAATTCCAGTTGATAATAAAATTTTTGCATTAAAAATAATGTGAATAAACTGTATAAAAAATATTTTAAAAATAATCTTCTACGAATAGTCACATTTATATAATTTTTTTATGTAACTTAAATCACAAAATTTATTAATTAATAATAATGACTTAATTTTAATAACTTATAAAAATTGTATGTGCAGAGTTCAAAAAATGTTCATTTTGAATTTAAAATTTTGAAACAAGAAAATACATCATTAATATTCAAATTTAGCAAGATCACTTGAGTTAATGAATTTTCAACCCTACTTTGAAGAGAAAGCGTTCTAATTGAAAATGCCACAGAAAATTACAAAATTAACATCGTGCATGAATAATAGTTGGCGTTAAAAAAATAACAGGCGAGTAAAAATTTGTAGACCCAGTCTTATCAACGACGCACTTGCAGAAATAGATTAGGAGGTTGTTTCACGTTTCACCGATGAAGTTTAACTTCGGTAACCCAAATAAATAACCCACTTAATAATTAAACTTGGCTTACGTTGACAGGAATTACTTTTTTCTTTTTTTACGTTGCAATAAAACAAACGCAGTAAAAAAGGGTAGGGGAATTTGATGATACGCACGAGATTCCATTTTTTACGAACCTTTTAAATTTTAATGCATGTCATAAGAAAAAAACTTATACTAAGAAGTAGCATATGAAAACGTGCAAATGAATTATTTAGTATGCACTAAGTTGCTGTTCGGCCATGATGGAAACGTGATGCTGATAATTGAGAATTAAATAGTCACGGAATAACAGTGTTATAACACGAAGCCTTCATGGAATATCTCATCATAAAAAATGTTATCATTCGAAATATAAAATCTTATTACTCTGTTTTAGTAAAATGAATTTTAGGCTGTAATTTATGATGTGTCGTTAAAAATTATACACTATTTCAAATTCATATCCCTAACTTTAATTTTTTTCGAATAAATATTACTTATTTTATCAAAATAATGAATCTATTTTTAAATTAATTTATTTCCAAAATTATACCAATCGTTTGATCTTAAAATAGGTTAGTTCTATAGTGAAATAAAATAACTTCAAACATTTCTCTTTTACTACATATTTTCAGTATGAACCCTAATAGGAATCGTTACTGGGCTTTACATGGGCCCTATCTTAGATAAATTTTGGTCCTAATTGAGGCAAATGCTGATCCTATACCAGATTTGAAGTGGCCCCACGCGAAATATAACGCCTCGGACTTACAAATTCTAGACAGGACAACCATGCTAGAACCTATCCAGGCCCAATGATGGAATCCATTAAATAATACGCTCTAATTTCCACGTAGCAAATGAACATTGGGCCAGGGTAGGCCCAAGCCTGGCACCCAATTGTCGTTCAACAAAATTGCATTAATTTCAATTGATTATTAATTTTTAATACAAATTCACACTTATACTTTTTTTAATAGAGTATGTGAAATACCTTTTATTTTGCACTTACATTCACCAAGTTTATTGTATTTATACTTGAAGAAAAAATCACTACTGCTGCTAGGAATCAAACTCTGTTCCCACATGTGAAAAGCCGGATCCTTACCCACTTAGCTATGACAATTGATTGATTTTCATGAGATTTTGTTGAACTAGAGATACATGTTTTCAAGTATATGAAAGAAATGACAGAAATGGATGGAAATTTGAAAGTCTTTATATTTAAATACTGCCAATTTTGAATTGAAAAACATTTTAAATAAGAGTTGGTTTTTAGGGGTGGTAAAATTTTTTAGGGGATACAAAATATTTTTATTAAAAAAATATTTGAATATAACTGTAAAATTTTAATTCTAAGAATTTTTTGTATTTATAATTGTAATAATAATGCTCAATTTTTTTGTGTTATGAATTTTTTTTATCTATTTCTGTACATTTTTTTCTGTCTAGAACAGAAAACATTTTAATTAACCAGGCATGCTTAGTGTAGGCCTTTACTGGCCCTTTCTTGATAGCTCTTTCTTGGTAAACCCAGGAAGAGCTATGAATGGCCCTACCTTAAATTCATGCAATTCTTTTCTAGGTTTAAGAAGGGGGAGGCGTTACACGCCCTTATGGTTCCCAATATTGGTCCTGTATTGGACCAGAATTGCTCCTAGGACGGTTTACCTACTTTTATGATTTTAAATATTACCAATAAAGGCCCTTAGTTTGGCTCAAGGTTGGCATTTTATGATATGGGCATGCCTAGCTAAATTCCACTTAGAGCCCGGATACATTTCTTGGCACCTCAGTTTCATTCCTACTAGGGAAAAAATGTAAATATAAATATAAAAAAAATTCTTTATGAATATTGTAATTAAAGACTTGAAATAAAGTAAATGATACCTTTTATATGAAAGATGTACATTGCGCTTTTATAAAAGTTGAACAAACAATAATTTACCTTAGACAAAAATAGTGACTAGAAAAAGAATGTAAGATGGAAAAATTTAGCATGAATATATTTGGCTTGTATAACACATTCTTTTTACTTATAATGCTTCAAAAACAAAATAAAAATATTCGTAGAAAATAACAAGCAAAGATATTTACTCTTCTTTAAAATTTCTTTCTTTCTTGTTCTTTTTATTTTGTACATTATTTCTTCGTATATTCAATAATAAGTGAATTTGAAATATTCTTTATAAAAGAAAATCTCTATTTCATCAAATTAATAATAATTCAAGTGAAAAAGCTGAACAAAAAATTGATATAATTATATTTAAATAAATGTATATGTAATTAAAATTATCAAAAAGCAACCTTAATACTTTCAAATTCAAAATTTTGATTTCTCGGGTGCTTTATTGATCCTAAATTTATTCCACACTAATAAAGAAGAAAAAACTTTCGATATTTTATAAGTAAAAGTAATTTATATTATTTATTTTATTTTATAATTTATTTTATTTAATAAATTTGTTTGTTGTGATTTTTTTTCATTAAAAATGAACTGTTAAGATGCATATTTTATTTTTCTAAAAAATAAATAAAATATACATTCGAACCTGAAATAAAATTTGCAGAAAATGTTGCAAAATTTAAAACATCAAAAATTCGATTTTATAATAAATGAAAATAATCAAACTGAATGTATTTCTTATGCTATTTTTATATCATCCATAAAGAAAGCTTTGCAAAAATCCACCAACGAAAAATTACTATCTAAATTACCCAGTTCATTAATCAAGCAGACTGTCTACCTTCTAAATCCACTTCCCTCGAAAACAATGTTCACAAAAATATTTCGTCCGCCAAGAACAACTTGGAAACAAATAAAACTTGCAACACATAGTCTATTGGCATGCCAGCTTACTTACGAAGCATAAAATTGAATCCTGATATCAATTTCGCAACTCGCCCGTCATTATTCATAATTCGCTAAAAACACCTGAAATCGTGCATTAAATATTCAAACAATGCCAAACTAATAATAAGAAAAACGAATTTCGAATTCTGATGCACATTCCTCTTCGGCTCTGCAAAATAGTTTGCAATCATTAAGCAAACATTATTCAGCAAAAAAAATATTTCTTTTGTTTTAAACTTTTTTTTTCCACTTCAACATCGTAACGCAAATGATTAAATACTACGTTTATCAATTTCCATCCCATAAAAAATTACGACGTGAAGTGGGTGGTTCTTTTACTTGTTCATTTAAACAGGGAAAGAGAAACGGCAGTTAAGAAATTCGTTATTAGACTTAAAAAGGAAGTCACGAATGGAATGGGAAGCGCGGATTTCCTTGCCATCAAGGTCGGAATAAAAGTCGACCGCGATTCTTGAAAATGCCGTGTCACACTTCCTTGAGTGCACACTCACGAGCTCAGTTTTTTCCCAGACGAAAATGGGTTGGCGATGTTTAAAGAGGCGCAAAAGAAAACACATGACAATAACACACCGGCAGATTGGTAGATGAGAAAAAAATCTTTTTCTTTTTATTTTGTACATTGTCACGTGCACAGAATTTTGTAAGCCAAGGGCTGGTGTGAATGTACAAATTAAATGTATGAGCTTAAACACAAAAGGGGGAATGCTCCTTTTAAATGAAGGAGTAAACGCAGGACGGAAAATATTAATCACACGCGTTAAACAGTTTTTCACCGAATACGAGATTTCATTTTTCTGAAACGACCTTTCAGTGTGAATAAATTATCCGTTCTGCACTTCTCATTTTTAGGTTTGTTTAAATTTTTGTATTAAAAAAACACGAAATATAGTCTTTTTTTTTGTTTTACTTTTTCTTGGGATCATCATTTTTCATGAAAGTAATAAATGATGTTCTAAGGTTTACATAAAAGTATTTTCAAAAAACCGGATTAAAGGTAAATTTGTTTGAAATAGTTTGCAAATTATGAAATAAACGATTTATAGTTCACACACAAATGTTGAATTTGTCAATTCTTAGAACGAAAAAATTATTATTTTCAAAGTTGGACTTTATAATTTATGTTAGAAGGAACATCGCGGCTTTTTATTCTGAAATTCTGTGAAAATGTTCAAAATCTTTTTTGATAATAATTCACTTTTGTCGGCAAAAGACTAATAACGAATTAAACATGTACTTAACAGAAGTAACACGACCAGTGGTTCGCGAATTTTCACGATCAGATAGACGAAAGAGAAATCTTTTGTTCTGCCCATCAAAAGTCACATTAACACACAGAAAAAGGCTTTTCAACCAATATGTCTTCGAATTAAATCATTTTTAAGTTAATTTGCAAGAAAAAAAACGTAAAAAATTAAAAAAAATAAGCATGATAACCCAGCATATTTTCTAAATGTTTAAATAAAAATATCTATGAAAATTTATATAGTCTCATTTATTCAGTTTATTAAAATAAGTCAAGAAAAGAGAGAAAAAATTTGTGATTTTGTCGAAACATTCCACCGGGGGATATTTCGACACTTGGAAAGACGTTTTCGATAAAGGCACGATAGATAAAGAATGAGAACGAATTCTTACTTTACAAGAAAATGCTGAATACATTATTCATAACTTATAAAATTGTAACTGGAATGCACTTTATTCGCAACATTAATAAATAAAATGTCATTTCTTTTGCTTTTTAAAGCAAAATGTTATTGGTACTGTCTGATCACCTATTAATTGTCATTATTATTTCTTCTTTTATAAAATAATGATCACAATTAGGGCCTCGTTGACAAAAATTGAAGTCCTTTTACAAGATGTAAAATACTAAAACACTTTATTGCTCCAACACTTAAAACTTTTTTTTGTTGAACGAACGTATATGCTGAGTCTATCACTTAATTTTGATAACCAACTACATTAATTTATTATATGTTTGTGAAAAGACTTAACAATTGTTTAAATAAATAAGTTTTCAAGTACAATTCATATAACTTAACCGTGTATTATAACTTTTGACTGTTACCTACAATACTGAGGATTAACTTCTGAAGTGAGTTTTTCAAGCGAATGAGCAGCTTAATTACAAAGCACCGATCAAAATTGAACGTTTCACGAAGAAACTAAATCTTAGACATCATTTCTTTTTACGAGTGATGATACTAATATTCGAGCCTTTCTTTATTGCTCAAATTAAATGCTTCGATCACTGACATAACTTACTCGCCCAGATCCAACTTGTCAAATGTTCTTTAATCTTTCTTCTGCTGCTGAAAAAAGTAATTTAACACGTTAGGTGTGCTTTCATTCATTTATATTTTAATTGCTTTCCTCAAGTAATTATTTTTAGAATTTTTTTTTTAAATAAATCTTTAATGAAGTTGTGAATAATGTGTGAGAAAACATAATCAAACATCAAAAAACATTTTATTCTCTTTTTTTAAATAGAACGAATAAATTGTTGCAATAAGTTGTTGTAAAAGCAGTTTTAAATACAGCTCCGTTGTTGAGTTCAGACGCTAGAAGATGCCAGCGGCCTATTCTTCTCTGACGTAACACGAACAAGCGGGTTTTGTTCCGTGCTGGAGGCAGAGTAGTGCTTCATTTGTCGTCATTGTTACCTTCAATATCTTATCCCTGACATTATGACATCTCTTATCTTTCGCATTTTTTACGTATATATCTAAATGATCTATAATTTTCCATTATTAATTCCAGTCGTACAATTTTCTTCAAAAATAGTAACATATTTTCGAAACAAAGGACCACCTTTTTTTGTGTTCTTAATAAAGAGCTTTGTGAATCTATGCATTCTTCTTGATAGTAATTAAGATGTTTTATCTGAACTTTTAAAGTCACAAAATTGTTACAAGTACAATCAATTCTAAAAACTTGTCTCATTTTTTGTATTCAGTGCAATATAAAAACACTAAAATAAAATATATATTTAATTTTGATTTATATAAGTAAATTAATTTGAAAGATTACTTTAATAATGTCTGACTGTTTCTTGTTTGCACCACTTATAAATACTTGAAAAAGAAAAACAGCAATTTATCAATAACGTCGCACATATTTGGCACATTAGAAGCATGTAAAACAGCAGTTTTTCGGATGATAATGTAAACGGGCCATTCAACGCGGTGTATTTTTAAGCTCTTTCTCCTTTGGTAACGAAACATTGCGCTGACTATCAGGCGCACGTGTTTAACGAGCTGCAAACTTTCCCGAGAACTCGCTCGATACAAGGCTTGCGTTTGAAATGGCAAAAGTCACGAACTTTTTCAAAAGCTCACAGTTCCTCTTGCTTTTAAATTATACTAACTGTAACAAGACTTAGCAGTTGCGCGCGAATTTATACCTATGATAGTTACTGAATAGCCCCCGAAATCATTATAGCCGTGCTACGTAACAAGTCAAACTTTGCCTCACATTTATCATTCAGAACAACACTAATGCGGATAAACGAACGAAACACACAATTTTACATGATAATTAATTGACCATTTTTTTCTTTTAAAAATAACATGTATCTACTTCCACACACAATTTACAAATAATGCTTAATCTTGGATATTCTTTTTTATAATATATAATCCAATTAGTTGCAATTCAATTGAGCTTAAAAGTTATTTACCGTTGCATTTATGTTAATACCACAAGATTTCTTTGTATTCTGCTTTTACTGTGGCAAAAAGTGCGAAAAAATAGGTTTCAGAGGAATGGCTTTTTTTCTTATTTGTTTTCCTCTATTTTTTCACCCTTCTTGTGGGAACAAAGTTAGATAATGCATAGGTCATAAAAGATGGAAGTATCGACGAAACAATTATTTGGCACGTGTGGCTT
Source organism: Idris sp. 1 HC-2018 (assembly GCA_022817325.1). Classification (NCBI taxonomy): domain Eukaryota; kingdom Metazoa; phylum Arthropoda; class Insecta; order Hymenoptera; family Scelionidae; genus Idris; species Idris sp. 1 HC-2018. Next base: position 3,293 of record JABFPM010004306.1, on the reverse strand, counting down.
CTGCGCACTACTAAACTTCTCAGCTGCACGCACATTTTACGAAAGTCTTACGAAAGAGAAAGACTTTGTAATGTATATTACAAGTTATCGAATAAAAATAGCTCGAACGAATATTCGTCTAACAAATTAAACTCTGCAAAGTCTTCTTCGAGTTGCGAGCTACTTTCGGCTGTATTTTGACGCAAATATTGACAAAGTGTATATGTGCCTTAAAAAACAAACATTTCCTTATTACTCAACAGGATACCTTCAAGTAAATTAATTGTCCGTAATACAAATTAAAATTGTGCCTAAGGAACTAAAAAAAAGGATTTCATTATTTGTTTTCGAACATTTTCTTCTCGTGTTTTATAGAAAGAATCTATAACCATTCAGAAAAATATGTATAATAAAAAGGCAGTCTGTAAAATAAGTTTTCCTACCAAACAATTTATTGGAACAATAATCATTCTTTGACTTAGTTAAGACAAAATAATTGTGTATCTTAATTAAACTTTAATAATATGAAATTACCATCTGCTGATGATTTAAAATAATCTGTTTTTCTCAAAGCCAATTCGGGGCTGAATTTGAAAATATTAGCTACGGAACACTAGATCAATATTTGATAAGTTAAATTGTGTACGTGCATAAGTTTATAAATAATAGCTTCATATATACAATGAATTTAAAGTGCAGAAATTACAAACATTTCGCAATTGTATAGTTTCTGCAAATAAAATTGCATCTAGCGGCATGCAAATTGCAGTACGTGGATCAATATTTAGTGCAACAAAACAAAACAAGCCGAATTTGAATGTTCATGGCCAATAATTCGCAGCTGAATGATTTTTCAAAGTGGCGGAATAATGAGCAACACATGTGCATGACGGTGCCTAGTCATCGTGTATCAAGCTCGTACAGACACAATTTACTGCATCACAGCGCATGACTAACCGATTAGGCCAGTAGCCAGCTTTGCCTTAGCTACAGGTGCATACAGGATGTAATTTCCATTGTATAGGTTTGATCAAGGAATAACATGAATCTCTGTGTTGTTACAGCCAATTGTTTGGCTTTAATTTGGCAATTCATTTCTAATTAAAATTGAAATTAATGTTAAATACTTGTTTCCAAATTAAAAAAAAGAATCGAATTCATATTTTGCAATTAAAGATTTTTCAAACAAAGACCAAATATCTTAAAAATTTTCAATATTTATTTTTTAGTTATCATTTTCTTTTGTGGAATTGACATGAATTTTGTTTGGTCGTACGTTGCCCAAAAAAAAGACATAATTTCATTTTTACAACTCAATAAAAGCGTTTATTTGTTAACAAACATCAAGCGTTTGATAGAAAATAGTTTATCGACCCACAACAAAATGAAAAATACTTCGATACAATTCTACTTAACACAATGAAGCGCACTCTGTTGCGCTCTTTAATTGAAACAGCTCTATTTTTCACGACAAAAATAACACTTGTTATAAATAAAAGAAACTCCCTGAAGTTTGTCTAGTATTTTTTTTGTAGAGTAAACGAATAATTTGGAACAGCACGTGCTATATGAGAGGAAAACGTATGAGAATATTATCCCTACGAGTAGAGAAGTTGGTACTTTTACTGGGGTGCCGTTAATGGATACAAGGAGCCATAACCACCCCGCTGAAAATTTATCGCTGTTGCCTTCTCCAGTTGCATTTTTCAATGCTCCGCGAGAGCTGGCGGAAAAAAAACGAAGAAGAAACTTAGGTGTTTATTTGAGGGGCGGCACATAAGAGTCTTACAACAATTTCTCGAGGAGCCTTTCAAGTAATCATTACCGTCAAAAAGAACAAACGAATCATTGTTGATTTCTGAGTGTATAATTACTATATAAGTGCAGATACAAATCTCGTATTTCTATATTTTTTTCTTTTAGACGATAAATCACTTGTAAAAATAAAGCTGACGTTGCGTGCTTAAATTTCGATCGATGCTTAGTAAATATCGCTAGCATGAACTCGCATTAAATTTGCGCAGAAAAGTTTACTGCCCCCTAAATGAAATTAGTTGATGAAAACGAAAACAGCAATTTAACGTTTTACCTCATGTTTCTTAATGACCTCAGCTTGAATCCTGACATGAATTTTAAAAGTTGGAATCCAACAAAGTTTGATACCAAATCTAAATATAAATCTGAGTAAAAAATGTTTGCAGGAAAACAGATCGACGGTGTCTTTTTGAAAACAAATGTAATCAGCGAGTTTTTTGGTATGATATGAACTGGCATGTATATTTGTAGTTTGTATTCCTGCGTTCTTTTGATTTAAACCCACTTATTTGGTAGACGAAATTTCAGCGCCATTAAAAAATGTTTACTACGGATCGTAGGTTGAGATTTTCTCATGTTACATGTTTTATGTCAAAAGAGCTGAATGCCGGGTTCGAAACATCTTTTTAAGATTAAAAATGTCTACACGTACGTTTGGTGGGCAAAAAAATTGGCTGCAAGTTTTCATAAAATATGCTTGCCGTCCATTAACCATGAATGAAAATAATATTACTTAACAAATCTTGTTTACACGGCGAAATGCCCCAGTACATGCAATTTCATTGTACCTCAAGTAATCTTATATTTTTTAGCTGAGAATAGTTTCCCTTATTTTTCTTGTGGTGATTACAAACACTGCGAAACAACTCTCTCTCTCTCCTGCACGAGTACAACAAACATTCGCCAGAATAAAAAACTGTCATAACATAACGGTGAAACTTTTATATGGGTACTAGATGAGTGATCGCGCCCTCTGGGCGCGATTCCTCTGCTTTTCTAATTTATTGTCGAAAATATCGAAATTTATTGCTGTACATCAAAAAATTCAAATAATTATTAAATTATACCTGTAGAATCAAATTACGTATCTAAAAATAACAAAGATATTTATTCTTGCAGATGATGAAATATTATTTTGCTTCTTATTCCTATTATAATTAGATGAAGAACAGTAGTTTTCAAATCATTCTTAAATAATAAAAGATATTTGTATTCTTCTTATTATTTTTTGTATGATGTCATAAAAATGTTAATTGTTCTGTCGCCATTTTCAAAAATATAAAATTAAAATTTCAGTTTTATTTTAACATCAAATTTATATTTAACACTGCCTAAATATGACCCCCCCCCCCTTTCCCTCTCGCCCTTTCTTCCACCGTTTTTCTTAAGTTTAGACTTCATTTCGATGATTTGATTTTGATATTCAATGTTGTTTACGAAGTATATTCACAAAAATGAAAAAAATTCAAATTGTTCCCGCCCGTCTTTTTCATTGCACA
>JABFPM010004305.1:0-12867 GCA_022817325.1 Idris sp. 1 HC-2018 | reverse complement strand
TTGGAGGTCTCATACTTGATTGTTATCAAAAAATATGTTCACTATGAATATCTATTTCTGAATATATTTTACCGACAAAACTGACGAAATTGTCATGGCAAAAGTTTAAAAACAATTGATCATTTTTAAAGTGTAACCTTATTTACACAATAACAATACTTTATATTCTTTTGTTTTTTGAAATTTAAAATAAAATTTTTCAAATTATTTTCAGTAAAGATAAATAATAATTATTATGTTACATTACAAAGTTACATAAATAACACTTAGAAAAAACAAATAATTATGTTTTTGCAAGAAGAAACTTAATTTTTTATCTTTAAATTGAAATAACTCGTCCAATTCTTAAGATTTTTTTCTGAAAATTTTAATACATGTTTTTCAAACAATTTTAAACAATCTCTCGCATGGATTTGAAAAAATTCCAAAAATTGGCCAAAAATCGGTTTCTAACCTATAAAAATATCAATTGAATCTAAATTTGGTTTACGCAGTCTTTTTCTACATACAAAAATACATACAAAAACATAATCTCAAAACTTAACATGTATGTCTTCATATAGCTAAAATTTCACCGGTCCCTTCCCTTAAAAGAAAATGAAAAGTTACTAACGAGAGTCAAATTCAACATTATATTTTCCGTATTTATTTTATAAGTTTTTTTTTCTCATAAATATTATATAATGTTAGAATACAATGATGAACTATTTTATATATTTTCTTTCATATATTCAGATAATCGTCCAACGCGAAACACTTTCGCAATAATGTTAATTTTCTCTCGTTACTTTTTGCGTTACATCTTTTTATATTAAACTTCAAATATTGTTATTACGAAGAAGTTATACAATACTAATTTATAACCGTTTATTAAATTTGGCAGACAAAAAAATGCTGAATCCAATGTCATCGCAAACAAAATTCATGTTTAAAATCATATGAAATTCGAACAATTTGCAAATCGTTGCGCAAAATTTATTTCAAACAATTTTGATTTTCACATACTTTTTTATCTGATTAAATTTTTCGAAAAATAAAAAAAATCAAACATATATTATAAAAAGAATTCCTTAAAATTTCTTGAGCAATGTTTATTGTTTGTATGTTTTAACAGCATTTAAAAACATTGTCAGAAAAATGTTCTTTACGATTCAAAGATTTGTTTTCAAGTTAACTTTTTTTTATCTTCACAGGTCTTAGTATGTGGTAAAAGAATGTAGTATTTTTATAAGAATGTTTATAAGTCATTTATGAAACTTTATATTTAATATAAAAATTTATAAAGGCTGAGTGTATTTTTTTTCTCATGCATATAAACAATAATTCAGATCTATTATATGATAATATGTAATCTGTTAATAAATTGTTAATGGTAAATAAATGTATATAATTGTATAGTTAAGTGAAAAATTTATCAAGTACGAATAGAGTATCCCATTGTATATTACTCTTTGTGCTAATAAAGTACTAAGGACACGACACTTCCGGAAGTGAGACAACTGTAATTTGTAACAATGCATCGTAATTTAAACCTGCTGATTCGTATGTGTATTTTATGGAATAATGAACGAAATACTTTTTGCAGTTGTCATTATGTATTCTTTGTGACAAATAATCACAAACATTTTTCCACTTTTATCAATAATTTTAGTATAAATTACCAATGTGGAAATAACATAACTATAAATAAAATATAATGAACTTGTATAACATCTTATTTTTAATACTAAAAACGAAATCAACATGTAAAAGATATAAACTTTAATCAGACAAAAATCATTTATTTTATTTATTCCCTATAGATTTAAATAATTAAAAAAAAAACAAAAAAAGACAAAAAAACAAATAAACAAAAACAATTAAAGAATTGTATAAGTTTTATTTTCTAAGACTGTAAAACTTATGTAACTACACTGAGTTTCAATTTGATCATTAGAGATTTGACATTTTAATTTAGATTAAGACAGCAGTTAGAATTAATTGAGCTCGTAACAATTTCTCATGGCCCATTGTCAAATTCGGGATGTATATGGTTGATTGTTTTTAACAGAATTTGACTGAAAAGTGTAAAATCTAATTATACGAAAAATTTTCTAGTGAAAGAAAGTATAGGGAATTACGTAAACTCAAAGTATATTCAGTATACAAAATAATAACAAAATGTCCTCAAGCTATACAAAAAATTGACACAAGAATTTATCTGTGTAGATATCAAATTTAATTGCCAAATTGTTTGCAATTTGTAATCAATGTGTAATTTCTGATATCTAATCTGAATTTTTAATGTTACCCTTGAATGTAAAATTACAGTTGTAGTTGTAGAATGTTTGGTGTAAAAGGACAATTCAACCGTATAATATGACTATGCACAAGTTACACAAATTATTATGAATGCGAACTCATAACACAATGTGCGATCTAGTTATTCTGACAACCATTATGTCTCAGTAGTCAACCATAAATGTAGTACGTTTATGTGAAACTTGTTCTAATTTTTAACTGTTTCATTAAGTTCAAATAAAAACTAAATAAGTTCTTACAAGGTTACGTTATATAACTTGAATAAATTTCTTCAATTTTTGTTCAAAAAATTGATCTATCCATCTTGTAAAAATGTATTTCCAGTAAAATTGTTGAAAAATTCATAAACTGCTTTATTCTCTTTATTCACTTATTGCAATTTATTCAGGGATATATACTCCATACAGCATGAAACACTCGAATTTATTTCCGAGATAAATACTATTTCCGGAATCAATGAAAAAAAACTATATTATATTAAACGTCTGTTGGATTAAGCGCAGTGAAACGCATTTATTTCTAAATTGTATAACAGACGTTAGGCTTTTCTATCTCGGCCAATCTTGTGATCTATCTTTTAGAGAGAGAGAGAGAGAGAGAGAGAAATAAAACAAAATAAACAATCCGACAAACTTCCTCATACTGCAACATCGTTTAATATACACTTGGGGCATTGAACGTGACATTAATGAACCCCACTTCTTGGTGTCTTTGCTAAATCATCTTGAGTGAAAGCCACTTGATCGAATGAGAATATCGATGCATACGCATTCTTGTACTGTAAACACGTTGCAAGAATAAATTGGCGAAATCAGATGCCGATGCATATGGTAAGTCTCATCATCTTAAAATCAAAATAATTATACTACGATACAAAGAGATCTTGTGTAATAGGGTTAAATGAATGTCAAAAAATGTTACAGCTATTTCACCATAATTAATGAAATTTACTGCGAGGTTTCGTAATATTCTGAAAATGAGTTCTTTTATGCACCCATTTATAAGACATTTTAGTTAAGAAAAAAATGATATCAAATTGTGTATTACAAAATATTGTGAATTTAACATGAGTTAATAATTTTACCATTTTTTCAGTATTAATAATTGAAATGTTTAATAAATCATAGAAATTGTCTTCAGAGTTTGCTGTAACTGTCTCTGATAATTGTCAACAGGTCGCTGCGTTCTAATTAGCATTAGTACTGTTTGCATTTAAAGTGCAAAACTTTTACACTGATGAATTGTGTACATTTCATAAATGTTTGATTTAATATAATTTGAACGTAAAAAATCTGCATTTTCAACCGGCAAAAGTACAGTTATTTAAAAAAAATGATCATAATAATGTTTCTTCTTTAAAGACTAGAAAAGTGTGCTACGATAGTTCTATGATTCTAATTATCATGTATAGATCAAGTTTGACGTTGTAAATTAATATTTCGTACAATTTCAACAGAATATTGACGCACCGTCGTCAAACGTCAAAACTTTCTCTTTATTGAGATAACTTTTGCTCTTTCTCGGGATATTAAGGAAATGTTCACATAAAGAAAAGGTGAGTAAAAATTGTTTTTACTTCATAGATAAATTATTATACTAGACGTATAAAAATTCTAGATAAGAAATATAATTATAATGTGTCAAAGTTACATACAGAAAAACGCACTATATTGAAAAAATGCCATTTATATAGTAAAAGTAGTGTAATTGAAAAGCATTTAAATGTTATTAAACAAGAATACATTTTTTTAAAATTATACTCATTAAAACAATGTAGTAAAATCTGTAAAATAGTTATTTATTTTAATAAGAAAATGTACTAATTGAATTATTTCATTTTTCAAATTTATTTTTATTTGCATAATCAAGGAATGTTACATATGACAATTAAATGTAACTATTTTATTTATTTTTTAACATTTTTGCAATTATATAACGAGGAAAAATGTAACGTTAAACAAAAGTTACGCTAATTATACACCTTTGACAAACGCAGAAAATTTTGCAAACTAATGACTGTTATACTGTGGGTTGAATAACCGAAAATAACTTTTGTGTTTTGGATATGCAAATTTATGTTGATCGTTTATCTAGAAAAATCACCTGTTATTTTCACAAACATAACATTTTTAAGAAAAAAAAAAAAATAAATAAATTTGATTATATTTACAACGAAAATTAATCAATTGAAAATTATTAATTTTTTCTTGCAAAATTGATCTAGAAATTACTTATACTACTGAAAATGCAACATTTTACAGCACAAAAATTCCGTATCATTTAAAATCAACAAATTTATCAAGTTGATTTGTTTTATTAATATCAATTTGTCTCGCTTTTAGCGTTACAATTATATTATTATTATTTTTAAAATATATTTATTTTAATATATTCTTATACGTGTTTTTCAGAACTACAAATGTATGCTTTTCATTTCAAAGCCAATCTACTTTGACCTGACAAAGTCAACGCATAATATTTTTACCCGATTTCTTCTTTCCCAACGTATAACCAATCAATTAACAAGGCATTTACCCAACTTATCACGTAGTTTTCGAGATGGACGATGCATCAAGGACCGAGGTGATGCTTTCGTAATACAAACCCGAATATGAAATGGGAATTCCAATGCGTTCTACTTCGGCCTACAATAAATAGATTTTTTTCTCCATATTTGAAATTTCTTAATTGCATATTAAAATGAAAAAAATTGTGAAACATATAAAACTTTTGTTATGTGTGGATCAATAGCAAGAATTGTCTGTTAATGTGAATTAAAACAGGCCAATAAATCGGGGAAAATAAAACAAACAAATTATACATTATGCTTGTCGCAATCATAATCAGAGCGTGCAAGTGTCATTGAAGTCGATTCATCTTAGAAATTATCTGATAAAATATACAGTACTTCTATTTTAAGCTCATCATTTTTCTCAATTACTGTATTGCGTATTCTAAATTGATGACACTTTTATTTTGTATTTTAACATCTAGTTTATTGTACATGACTGGCTTCGGTACTTGAATTATATTTCCGGACATTTCTATACAGTTATACACATTTATATTATATTATATAAACTTTATTTTTAGTCATAATTGTATACAAAAACTAACAAAACTAACAAAACTAAAACTTTTTTTTGCTGATTTACATTACATTTGTACAAATTTACAAAAAGAGTATAGATTTGTTTGCATCATTGAATTTTGAATTTAAGTTGAACATTTCCTCAGCAAAGTCTACGAATTAGCAGTCTATCTTACATAAATTAACATTATATCTTATAAACATTAAAATAAAAAAATGTTGCATTTTTATTGATTTTGCAACCTAGTTAAAGTTTGCGCTACTTTTATTAACTAGTAAATGTAATTAAAAAAGAAATTATGAAAAAAAGCTTTGTTCATTAGTTTCTTCATCAAGAACATTATTGTAATATTGTTAACTGGAAATCTTTTTTATTTGCAATTCTCTGCTGAAAACTATTAGCATTTATTCCGGACCATTCACTTTCTTCGTGTGTTTACAAATACAGCAAATGATTAACACCTTTCAAGTGCACCTTTTTTGACAGATACGCGCCAAACCTTGAAAGTCACAGTTCACTTGAGCAACTTAAATAAATAAATTAATCATGCAATCGAATCATCAACATGTATGTCTAATAATCAACTTTGCAGCATCATTGATCCTGCTTTCTTGTTTGTTTCATTAACTTCTTAACGATCTACTTTTTCCTTGGTATGTATATTTTCATCTGAGAACACGCGCTTTTAAATGTTTAGTCACGAAACCTTTTACATATAAATTGATCGTTAACTTTCTTATCTTTGTTACAGTATACCATCACCTGTTTGTGAATCAGTTAAACTGTTTTTAAATTTTGTCTTTGTGTAAAATTTTAATTTGAATATCCACATTTCACAAATCGGTATAAATTTTGCTTTAAAAACAAAACTTGTTATTAAAAAAGTCGTTGAAACATTTTCTATGATAATAAGAAAAATAGTGAAGAAATAAACAAAAATACTTTTATAAGTATAATAAAATATATACGTGATTTTTTAATTATATTATTTCAATCTGATAATCATTTTTAAGGTACCAAACTCAGTTGAGAAATTCCACAAATGCTTCACCGATAAATACTTTCACAAGTTTTGAAGATGAACAAAACAATGAGAAAAGTCATCGAACCTATACACAGAGTTACTTACAAAATTGGATACCGCAAACTAGTAATCCCAACAGCTATTTGCAATTATAAGCAAATAATTGAAAAAGTAGGTTGGTCACAAAGCCGAAGTCGATTAAAAAGGGTCACCGGGGAGACAGACATCAGGAGGTAGACATTGGGTGCTCAGATTTCACTGAGTACCTTATAAAAAGGTTTTTTTTCAAAATATCCAATTTATATTATTGGGCTTTTGTTTTTACGTGCGAAGGAACATCGCGAGTTAAAGACCGCAAGTTTCGCACGACCGCTTGGTTTCCCTGTGTACCTTTTGAGGTCGTGTGTCACACTCGCGTTCTCGTTGATCGCGACTCCGGCACTGTTCACGATGACGGGTCTGCCTACACTAGCCGACAATTGTCAGTGAGTCGAGCTGCGAACCTCGTCCGATCCCCTCTCAAACAATTTCCTTGCTTGAGACGATTGGTCGACTTTTTGGTTGCTTGTCGTTAAGGAAAAAGTTTACCTGCTTTTGAAACGAAAAGAAAATTCCTTTTTTACATAATTGTGTCGTCACTGTTTTCCTTTTCTTAAATACAAATTAAAACAGAACAATTTTCAACTACTATTGTTCAAAAAGAACAAAGCTAATATAATGTATGCAGTGATATGACACAAAAAATACTTTTTTTGTTTAAACAGTATTAAGGAATTTAATTTGTACAAAATTGTAAATTATAATTCGATGAAGAGGCAAATTATTGATAGGCAAAAACAAACTCTGATTATAAATAACTTCACTTTTATTGCCATGCTCACAAAATCCTTCAAAGTAAGAAAGAAACTCTTACTTTTAAGTAATAAACTTTATAAGTTAACAATATAAACTTATTTTTTCATAAAGTTTTGAAAAGCTTTGAATAACCTTTCCAGCCCTTTCATCGAAAATGAGTTTTAACACTTTTTATTTGAGATATTTCAATTTATACAAACTGGCAAATGCAATTTTTAAGACATTTTCAAATTAATTTAAAACTTGTCGAAGGCTTTTGTGATCTAATACCTAGTGCAAATGAAAGTACGATTCAAGATCTTTCCAAGGAAACAATCTTAATGTATTATCCATTGTATTTGTCAAGTTATCAACATTTACATAACTAAGCTTCTTTTCCAAAATTTTCAAAGCTTTAATATAAAATGAGTTTATATTGTTAACTTATAGTTTATAATATAACGAACCGTAATTCGAAATTTACTATTTTCTTTTATTTATTAACTATATAATTGGTAATCATGATAAAAGTTCATAAAATTCTATACATTATTCGAAAGAATTCTCATAAAATTATACCATAGATTGAAAAATATAATTTTACAAGAATTAATTTAAGTGGTGAGAGTTTTTGGAAGTATTATTTAAATAATTTTTTATTATATCTTAACTCTAGTAAAAAAGATCATATATTGTCCATATAGAAATAATATATTGACAATATATTAATTTGATAATCATATATTGGCAATATGTTGACAATATGTTGACCATACATTGACAATATATTATCACAATAACAACGTATTGGCCATATATGATCACCGAAATTTCATTCAGTATAATACATTGCTAATAAATGGAAATATTTTTTTGATGGTTTTAATATATTAACAATACATTGTTATCTTTTTTCAATATATTGCCAATACATTTTATTAAAATTAATAATCATAAATTCATAAACACTCAAATTTTTAATCAATAGGTTATCATGTATTAAAAAGTAATTGAATTAATTGATAAATCAATATAATCAAATAAGGAAAAGTTTGTTGATTGAATAAAATATTCATTTTGCTTTTTCGTTCTACTTTATTATTGAGATGAAAAATCAAATTACGTACACAGATTCTGTTATAAAAATCGATTTTATAGTATTGAAATTTAAGATCGTTATTGACTTAAAAATTAACGGAATTTACAAATATGTTTCAAATGTGTTTGGTTGCATACATACATAATTCCCAACTTTCATTAATTTTTGACAATATTTTCAACTGGAATGATAACAAAATTGCAAGTCGACTTAATTGGAATTACATTTTTTAACTTGTTCATTATCTTTTTATGAAAAAAAAATTTGATTTAATCAACATCGAGGACTTCAATCACACTGTTTATTTTGATCGCAGTTTCATTATCATTTTTTCCACTAAAAAAATATTGTATTTCGCCAAATGATTTATGTAACTGAGAATTTCGGAAAGTTACAAAACGGTTTGATCTCTTGGTCTCATATCAGTCATATAACTGGCATGAAAAAGCATCTTCATTAACAATGTAGCGTTGAAATACAGAAAGAGCAGTGTACTTTTGAGAACTCAAAATTTCCATTTCGTGAGCTAATAAAGTGCGATTCAGTTTACACTTAAATTCTCACGAAATAACATTTTTAGTAGATTTTTGTCGCGTAACTTCAATTTCAAGAGTTCTGAAACCTTGCATAATTTTCTTGTTTATTATTTCTCGGCCTTGTCGAAATGTGGAGTGAGTGATTTTTGACAAAAACCCGTTGTTACTTGCATACATGAAAGCTGAGTTACACCAGAGAGGGCCCCACCTAGACACAGTTAAAGGTAAGTGCAGCAAATTATGTACATTATATCGCTAAAGTAGTACAATTTTCCAATGTCGCGTACGAATGATTCAAGTACTCTTTCCGCTAATTCCAAGTCGTCAGGTGAGATGTAATCTTTCAAGAGGAGTTCCATTGCCGTTACGAGAAGTAACCAGTGTTGCAAGTAACAATCTTCGTCGAATTGTGCTAAAATAGGCACTGAATAAAATAATAGAAATGATCGAAGTTCAGAAGCTTTGAACTTTTCTAATTGTTCAATACTTCTTGGAGTTCTTTGGAGGAAATTGATTGGTGGTTTAATTGTCGAAAGAAAAGTATCAATTTCGTTTTTTTATTGCCAATGTACCATGCACCTTTAGAAAAAAACCACAGCTGACCACTCCTAACATTACTGAGTGCATATATTCAGGAAAAACAAAAAGTTCAAGGTTCAACATAGGAATTTTGTTGAGAATAGATGTACCCTTGACTCCTTTTTCGTGTAATTTGTACTGTTTTTTTAGGGAGCTTCTTACTTTCTTCTACAAGATTGGCTTGGTTTAACATTCAACGGCTATCGCGCAGAGGAACAGTTTTATAATGTTCGTCATAAATAAAAAATTTCGCTTTTTCTTCCTCTTCTTTTTTATCTGGTCGTTGTGTTTTTACGGCTTTGCAAATATTACATGAGTTTAAGCTCGAGTGGTATTGAATGTTTTGCAATTCAGCCCTGACCGGCGCGTCTCCTACAGCGACAACTTGAGACGTGAATGATTTTAATGTTACTGGATGAGTCCAGGTAACCCCGCCATTTTCAAAAATATTTCGTAAAGAATCAACGAAAAGTCGCAAAAATGTATTCATCGTCGGTTTTTTAGAGTCACACCAAATACCAATTGTAGCTGTATACTTTTGTCTATCACTAAAAGGTACATCGCATACCGTTATTTGAAGAGGCCAAAAACTGATTGAACAACTTTTATAAGATAATCTAACTTCATCGGTGGCAAACATTAAGATAATTTCATATTTATCATTTATTTGAAACTTAATTTTTTTGTATTCAGAACCGTCTTGAATATCTGAAATCAAATTTGTAGAACCTCTTTTATCTCGCTCGGCGACGTTTGCATCAATGGCTTCGGACATGTTCCTTTCTTCAAAGAAATGTTTGATTATATCTGCTACTGGAAATGTGTAAAACACACTAGTTTCCGTTGATTGACAGTTTGTACATATTTTTTTCTCAGCGTTTACTTTCGAAGAAAGATTTGCAAAGTAATTATGAAAATGATAAGAAGTTTGTGGAAGATCGCTTGATATAGGTAAAATTCATTTTAAAAATTTCAGTTCATCTTTCAAATCAAGTTTTGATCGCTTATGTTTCATCTGTAAACGAAACAAATCTATTATCGTTTCTTTCGTTGTGATGCTGGCATTTGGGTAAAGTTTGTCCTCTCCGTCTGTAAAATCCTCTTCCTCGGAACTCTCATCTACTAGGTATTTGATAATTATAAAAAAATTATAATTAATGGGTAAATTTTTTTAATCAAATTCCTTTCAAAGTTCTGATATTTATAATTTATGATTTATAATAAAAGAATATAATAAAGAACAATGCCAAAAAGTCAATTACAAATTTTCATATAAATTTTTTCCTTGTCTGCGCTGAAAGTACCTTCAAAAGCAACGAAGATCCTTCGACAATGATTTGGTCTACATCCTCAACAACATTCTCATTCTGTGGATCTTTGTCAAAAGACAATGATGATATGTCATGTAAAGTGTTGTCTAAACTCGAATGTTCGTTTTCTGTTTCAATTTTCTTTTGTGATTTGGTTGAAGTATTCCACTGTTCATGCAAAGAGGAAAGTGAACCCTTAAAATAATATTTCCGGCATAATAATTCGATTGACTCGAAATCGTCATTCGCATTAGGCAATATTTTGTCATTATTTGAACTCTCAGTCGCAATTGGGTCTTGACAGATGTCAGATAAAAGTGAATCTGTAAAATTGAAAGTTTTGATTAATCTTCTAACAAATTTTCAAAGGCTACTTTTCTTTCCAGCAATTTTCCAACAAAATTTTCTTGAAAACAAAATTACCATGAGATCTGAAAAATCAGTACAAAAAAACAAGAATGATAAATTTTAACGTACACATACCATCGAATTTGAATTTTTTAAATTCAGAAGAAGCTGAATTTTTGTCGTGTTTTCTTTTTAAATTTTCATCTCTGCTGGAACTGTCGCTTTGAGGATTCCAAACAAGATTTTCGCCTCTAGACTCCGAACTCATGATCAACGAATCGTGTTGAATATTTTATTTTTCATCAGAAAATACCAAATTCAAATTATTCAATTTTATTTCTTTGATTGAGTTCAACGGCTCAATTTATAAAATAAAATATAATGATCGAAATTATTTTACACATTTTACAGGCTCAAAAGGCGAAGAAAGGTCGCAAGCAAGCTGAGAAGAAAAAAGCCAGTGAGACCTTCGAGAAAAACTCATCTCTAGAGAACAGCGTATGTTTTTCTGAAATTATCGTTTCCCTATATATAAATATTTTTTTATTATACAACCGAACTAGTTTGGCAAAGCGGTAACGTCGAATGTCATTGTAATGTGAATTTTATTTATTTGCATTTATATATTTATTATCAAATTTGTCTTTCTAGGATTCTGACAATAAACCTGCCAAAACCTCCAAACCTACAAAAAAGTGGACATTTTCTGAAGATGAACATGAGGTAAAATTGATTGATCTTAAAATGAAAAATAACGCGGGAAAGTTGTTCGTCGTTTATATTCCACAAAAACTGAATTTTAGTACAGACACCGCTCAAAATATCGAATTGGTTTCATTAATACATTTTAAAGTTTTTATTTATTCCATTTTTTATTCCAACATTTTTATTATATATTTTTATTTATTCAACAAGTCAATAGAGAATGAAAAGATATACAAAAATACGTTTATATAATTTTATAATATGAATTAAAAATTTTTGCTTGACAGACTGATGGAAAGAAAATGGAATCTGTGATCTTTGACTCCCACAGCGAATCTGAATATGTAAGTTCAATTGTAAATATAAAAAATAAAAATGTCTAATCAATTGTTAATTGTTATTAAAATTTTCAGAAAGAAACCGCTACAGTGAAATACTCTCTGAAGGAAATTCACCATAATGAAATTACCATGACCGAAAATTGTTCTGTTTCTCAAACTGAACCGCAAAAAAAGACATTCCACAGGCTGATGAGAAAAATTTTAAAGGTATTTTTATCTGAATAGAATTTATTGTTTCGTAATGTTAATCGTGGTATTTTTATTTATTTTGTTGATGATAAACAATTATTTTTTATGAAGGAGCCAATCGACAATAATAGTGACGATGGATTGACAGAGTAAGAAAGAGAGATGATGAAAAACATGTTAGCGAAAAAAGAAAGAGCAAAAACCCAAAAACTTGGTATAAAAAATGTTGAAAGTGGAGTTCCAGAAGCGGATTCTTCAAATTCAGAAGAAAAAAAGAGGTACATTTATAAAAATACGACATTCAAAATAATTCGTTTTAGACTGATTCCTCTTTTAAATTGTTGCAAAAAATGTTATTTTTAAATAAAATTTTATTTTTTATTCAACACTTAATTATTAGGTGAATAGTATTAACATACACTACGTGTATATTATTACAATTTTTCATATTAATGTATAGGTTAAAAAACCTTCAGATCCGATTGCAGCTTTAAAATCGACAAAAGATG
>JABFPM010004303.1:0-12877 GCA_022817325.1 Idris sp. 1 HC-2018 | reverse complement strand
TTGCTTTCGCTCTAATAGTCAGCATGGAGAAACAAACTCATGACTATCTGCGTACAAAACTAAGCGGTAAGCTACTGGGCCAGAGTAGTTACTGCGATAGACTATGTTTATTGGAAGTATTTAAATCTCACTCAAATTAAATATTTTTATTTTTGCATGAATAAATAACGAATTGGAAATGCCTGAATTTAGATTTAGTCTATAAAAAAGAAACAATTAAAATATTTTTCAGTGTCAACAATGACAATTTCTTTAAACAAAAGACTTATTTTAAAAAGTTATATCAAACTTGCAACCGAAATACTGTTTTTATTAAAAAGTACAAATTTTAAAAATATTATAATTTGAAAAAAAAATATTAACAAATTACAGAAAATGTAACCACATTTTCCAAGACATTTTTTATATTATTGTTGTGAACAATTGCTAAATAAGCTGTAAAATTTTACTTTTAATTTTACTTTTACAAATTTAGTTTTTAAAAAAATAATACATTTTTTTAATAAACTTTAGATTTTTAACATGAACATAAACAAAATAAATAGAATTTTTAAACACACTATTCATAAAATTAAAAATAAAACGAAAATAAAATCTTTATTGAGCCCTTGCTCAAAAATATTCATCGCCAATAATATTAAAAAAAATGATATCAAAACCTAAAAATAACTTCTCTTTCCAAAAATACTGAATTTAAATAAATTTCCCCTAAAACCATTTCATAAAAATCTTTTAAGTAAAAAGTTGATATTATCGAAAACATATGATATCAATATTAAAGCCAAGAATCTCTGCATATTAAAATTTCAATTAAAAATATTTTAAGTATTCTATTTTTCAATTTTATATTGACCCTGGGACAAAAAGTCCAGGTCTGATCAAACCTGGACTTTTTTTCCCCGGGGAAATATTAAAAAGTTAGAGCGTCAAGAGTATACTTACAATATTTTTAATTTAATTTTTTATATGCAGAGAGGATCATTGGCTTTAATATTAAAATCATATGTTTTTAATATTATTAACTTCTTACTTAAAAGATTTAACTTATGATAAATATCAACTTTTATTTAATTTAATACAAATTAATAGTAATACTCAAATGTTAGACAAATATACACAATCTGACATGTTTTTATTTAAAGTTTGTTAAAGTTGCTATTGATATTTACAATTTAAAGATAGTTCCAATGGCAATTCTAGCCAACTTCAAATGAAAACAACTAGTCAAATTGTGTAACTTTGTATGACATTTGAATATTATTATTAATTTGTATTAAATAAATATACAAATTTTTGGTAAAATAATATGAATTTGTTATACCAGATGGTCCGGTCATAAACAATCTGTCAGGAAAAATAATTTACATTAATTAAAAAATTGTAAGTCTGTTTTGTATATCTATAAATTGATATCAATAAAATTTAAAAATCTTTTGTTATTTTATTATTAATTTTACTTTTACTCTATTTGAAAGTATTTGAAAATTTTGTTTGATGGTGAAATTTATAAATTTAAAATAAGTTATAATCAAAATTAAAAGATATTTGACATATAATTTTTTATGTCTGAAAACAATAATAAGTCATTAGTTATTAGATATTATAAAATTATACAAATAAATTTATCAAAATGACATCCGAAGTTGAGTCAAAAATTGATAATAAGCTAAAAAGACATTTAGAAAAATTTGTCGAGGATTCTGAAATGCAGTAAACGAATTCTTTTGAAAAGATTTTTAGTTTATCTCAAAAAGATATTAACAATTTGAAATTTGTTCCAGTTACTTCAGTGGATGTAGAGTTTAAAGTTTTTCTAAACTGAAAGATATTTTATCTGATAAAAGGCTATCAATGAAGTTTATCAATTTGAAAATTACTATTGTATCATCGCAAAATCTGAACAGATAATTAAGTTTTATTGAAATTTCAGTAATTGTAAATAGTTTTAAATTAATGTTTGAATTTTAGAATTGTATATTTTACAAAATTTTATTCACAAAAGTTAACTTAGGAAATTTGTCAATTAATAATTTAAATTGTTTATAATATATATATATTTTATATATATATAATATATATAATATATAATATATAAAATAAATAGATAAAAAAATCGTTTTTACATAAAATTTTAATTTCTATTGGTTCAATAACTTAATTCTCTTGTTTTAATCACATTAAAAAGAATAACTAATTAAGATATAATTATAATAAAAATCATAAGTCAATTATTTTTTATCGTTAATACACATTTAGAAAGAGTTAGAACAATTTGACTGTTAAAACTTCCATTTAATATCATTTTTACATGTAAACGTTTATATGACTTACTACAAATTGTGAATACGATTCTAACTTTTTAATTATCATTCTGGTGAATGTTTTCTTGCATATATGAATTTAATACCTCGTCGTTCTTTCTCATGAATCAGACTTTGTCTTCTTAATGAGCCGCTATATTTCAATGTTTGTTGCAGTTCTTACATAAAAATTGCTTGTGTTTTTAATTTTTATTTAAGTTTTTTGATTTTTTTTCTTTCCATCATTCTTTTTAACTTATGGTTTAATATTAAATGCTAATCCATATTTGGATTCCATTAAATTTTATTTCTGAAAACACGAACTTTTGCAGATTAAACAATTTTTTTAACAAAATGAATACATTTTAAATTTAAATTAATTTTTTTATGTAAATACAGTCGTACCTCGGTTAGCTTAAGTTGTCAGTGCCGTGAGACCTCGGCTAGATTAACATTCTAGGGGAGAGAAAGGTATCCCCACCAATAATGCGTTCACTTTGCGCAGATGCTACGTACAGAGCGAGTGAGTGCGAAATAGTTATTAGCAGTTATTATTTATAAATTTCATTTTTAAATCAACTAAATTTTTTACATTGTTTTTTAACAAATTTTTAGAAATAATTGATTTTATTATAATTAAATTAAAGTAAACTTCTATAGTCCAACCCTTTCTCACTTATGTGACTGATATATCGCCTTAAGATAGCTGAGTGAAATTTGACTAAGTTAGCCGCAAGTTAAGCTAGGTGAAGTTAAGCTAGCCGAGGAAAAACTGTATAATTATTCATCTGCAAAAACTAAAATTGTTTTTAAAAATACTTGAAAAACATATTAACCTACAAAATATGCAATTACAAGTAGGTTTTATTTACCTATACATTTTTTCAATATTTTTAAAATTTAGCTCTATATATACCTTCAAATTTATACATGTATTTTTCTTATTGTATTATAGTTAAATAAATCTGAAACATGTAATTTGTATAAACTGTTTCAATGTCGTTTACACATTTTTGTAAAAGGAAAACAATCATACAAATATGCAAAGTAAATAAGTTCGAATATTTCTGTTTTCTTATCCAGCATAAATCAGTATTGATTGTAATCATACAAGATAATATTACATTTGTCCTAATTTCTACTTTATCGACTTAGTAGAATACCTGTTCATTGTTATTTCTCAAGTATTCTAACATTTCAGTTTCTAAACAATTTTAATTTTGAAGAATGAATTTTCAAAGTAAAAATAATGTTAATACTTTTTTTATTTGCAAGTTTTTATTAAAATACTTTTTAATTATTTATATCTTCAAGATTAAACAAATATGTTTAGTTTACTCCAATAATCAACGTTTATGTAAACGTTTTACACAATGTTTGCATGAATGAAATTTGTATAAATTTAAGACCGGTATTTGCACAAAATTTATATAAAAATGTACAGTATGTTTATGCAAAGTTTATGCAAAATATGCACAATTATTATTATTATTTTTACTTTGATTGTATTAATTAATGAATTTGGAGATTCTACGTTAATAATATGAAAGTAGACAAATGAATAATATTTTACAATTACATCAGAATGTACATTGAAAATGTTAAAATTCTTGTTTATACAAACTTCATGCAAATTTTATATAACTTCTTTCAAATATCATGCAAAATTGATGCAAACATTATGCAAACATAATGAAAACACATCGCAAACATTGTATAAAAAGATTGTTTAAATATTACACAAAATGTGTATAAAATACATGGTTATTGGGGTACATAACTCGAAACAAACCAATTTCTTAACTTGAACAAATTTTTATAACATTATACTTTTAAATCCAACAGATATTTTTGAACCACTAAATTGTCAATTTAGTTTATTTCTTTTAAAATTTAGCATTATTTTTTGTAACTCGAATGTATGAATGGAAGTCTGTCTCAATTTTTGGCTATAGATAACTTGTTTATTTTATCGTGACCCATTTTTGTAATCATCCACACTTTGGCTATCGTAATCATTGTAATCACATCGGATCGGCTGCTGTGGAATGATACAAAAAAGTTGTTGAGACAAACCTTGGACTCGCTTTAGTCAAGTAGTCGCGCATTAATTTCTCAGCAGTTCGGATCGAACACGCGAATCGTTTATACTGGATCACACGAGACAGTTGACAGAGAGATAAAAGTGAGAGTTTATCGGTTACGAAAAATGAGATAGCACGCCTTTCTCCTTTCGACAAAGTCACGGCAAAATGCAATAAAATGTTGCGTATTGTTTCAGAGCAAAGTAGCGAAATTACACGGACTATTTCCTTTGCATATTTATTTTAACTGTCGCGGGCAATCTGAATTTTGGTATCCCCAAGCTCATTTCGCTTTTGCATTTTGTAAAATGACATAACATTAAATTGGATGTCACATTCAAAGTGGTAATTTTGTAATGTACAATTAAACGGTAACGACATATATTGCGGATTATCGGAGTGTTCTGATGTAATTGTATATTAGCACCATATTTGAAATTAAATTGCGCTTCCTCGAGAAGTGATACAAATGTTTTCTGATTTTAATTATAGATATTTTATTAACGTTGAGTTTATTTAAACATCAATCAAAATTATTTAACTTTGTATTAATATCACTTTTACCGACGTGAATATTTAAATTTTTAATTTTGTTGACAACTATTGGAAATAATAAAATTGCATTTTATCTCAGTTTTAATTTCCTGACAAACAATAATATTCATAATTTCTTGGAAAATAAATTAACGTGTAATTTATAGCAGTTTCAATGAACTGTTTGAAAATTACAATATTATAATATCAATTTGAATTTTAAACTTTTGATAATATTGTTGTGAATGGTACAAATATCATACAAATCTTAACTTTTTATTGAACGAATATTCTTGTCGTAGAATTTTCAAGTTAATGTAATTTATTTTTGTTTGCTTAACTTATTATATTATTTTATTTTCATTTTAATAAATTATTCTGTTATATTTTTGTCATATTTAATAAACTAGAATTTTGTTAATATTTTAATATTCAAACTGTAAAACATTGATATCTTATATTTTAATTACTTTTGTATAATTTCCATTACTCAATAATAGTTGCACTTTGTTCTATAATTTAAATCAAATTAAATCGACTTTTTTTATTTCAATTTAACGTTTAATTTATTTCAGTTTTAATCAACTGTTGAAAAATTAAAACATTTTAATATCTTTCTGTTTATTTAAATATTTATGAGAATCATTGTCAATAATAAATTATATGGGACTAGAATTATAATTTTCCATTAAACAAATATAACTTTTTTTTTATTTTTACGATGAAACATTTTATATTTATATCTTTTTATTTCAATCGCTCTAACATATTTTATAAAAGTTCAAATGAACCGTTCAGCATGTATGATAAAACATAAAATTATTTTTACATACATTATTTTTTAATCTTAAATGTTTATAAAATACATAATTAATAAATAACATTTGCAAGTTTATTTTATAAATACAATTATCACCCAGAATATCTCTTTCTCTTTTATTAATGTTTGGAATGCCAGTAATTTTGCCAAATTGAAATCTAATTAAATTCAAAATTATAAATAATTTGTGTGATAAATGAAAATGATATTAAAATTAAGTTTTGTAATCTATCGATTCACAAAATAAGTTACAAAATTGGAAAAAAAGACAGAAATTAAATAAGTTTTTTATTATATTATGAAATTATGATATTTGTATCGCAATATAATTTTGGATAAAAAATAACTTAATTATTCCACACAAAAAATCGATTCACGATATTGTTAAAAGTATTATCTTTATTTTCTAGTTCGATTATTTTTACTTTTGTTAGCTAATTATGTACATTGTATTGTGAGCATGCGTAAATATATCAAAGGTTAATGAGTATAGATAGTCACAATGATCATACACTTTAATTATGAAATAATATTGTATAGATATATAGATACTCGAACATGCAAAGTAATTGTTGTTATATAAAACATGACTCGTTTACTTTCTAGTTTTTGTGTTTTGTTATTAAATTTTAAAGCTATAGTATTCGTCATACAATTTTCTTGTTATAAAATTATTCATCTGGTAATTAAGCTAATATCAAAATATCGAATAAACTTACATTATTTAATGAGTACCAAATGTATTTTAGCACAAATGATTATAAAATTAATTCAACAAATAAAAAATAATTTTTGTAATAATAATTTGATTGATTAAATGCATTTTTTCATTTTTGTTCAAAATAATTTAAATTTAATGCATTCGAAATTTTGTCCGGCAATTTTTTTTACAGAATTCTTAATAATTGAATACAAATAATTGAGATATTAATTTGTTCCTAAAAATCAACAAAGATTAGTTTTCAAAATAAATCAATTCAAAATGTCAGAATTTTAATTACATTTTTTCCTTTGTTATGCTTAACACATTTTTTGGACTTGATACCTTCGTTATTTAAAATGCGTCACAAAAAAATATTCGAACTATTAAAATATGTCAAAAATTCGATTTTTTCTTATCTTTATAGATTTCTAAAATTCGCAACCCATTTATATAAACAAATGACCTAGTTGATGATTGAACTTTTTTTGAACATTTGTGTAGTGGTTCTTTTTCAAAATTGAAATTTCGAAATCGACCAAAATTAATAATAACTTGCTTATTTGTTGAGATTTATATTTCATAATTTTAATTTTTTGTAAACTAATTCCTGGTGTACATGATATTTATAGTTTTTATTCAATTGGGAAAAAATATGTATTAAAAATTATTTCATTCTATTATTCATTGAATTTAAATCACCACAAAAAAAATTTAAAAACCATTCATTATCAATTTTAATGTTGTGATTTTCAAATAATCATCAAACTGATTTTCAATTATTCAGTTGATAAATATTTTATAATTTCAATGTAGAATAAAGTAAAAATTTTTAACATAAAAATTGAATGAAAGAACAAAAAATTGATTAAAGTCCTCTGAATTGTAAATCAATTTTCTTTTCCACTTTGGGACAGTCATCCGTCAGTTGTCTCTTTCTCTTTGGGTCAATTAGCCTCAACAATTAACGCAAATTCATCAGTAATAACTGTTGACAGAGCACGCGATAACTCGCATTATAAACTGTTTATAATTTCAAAGTCAAATACATTTTTGCCGCTCGAATATGCGAGCACAGTGTGTCTCTGTTTCTCTCGCACGCTCTGTCCTTGTCATCGCCGGCGCGATTCACCAGTGCGAGTGATAGCCGGTCCACTCAGTGAGTGAATAAGCGAATGAGTGAGTGCGTGCGGCTTGTGTGAGTCTTGGGCCGAACAAGCAGAGAACAAAAGAAATGGCAGACGTGGAGCACGACAGCAAGGTACGCCTGAGGAGAGCTTGCAGTGCCACCCGGGCCGAGCAGATTCAAAAGGCTGAACAAATGGCGCGAAGGTCACAGTCGGACAGACCGTAAGTTTGTTTTCGTCTTGCTCCGGTCTTTCACGAAACAAGCCGAAGCAATGCCGGCACAACAGCGTCGCCGCTGCGTGTGACAGGTGGCGCTAGCGGCACGCTTAATTATTCATCAGTTTAAAAGTCAATAGAATTGGAATATTTTTCATACTATCGTAAAGAAAGTGTTCACATTTTGTGTTCACATTTTGTGTGCACATTCCTGGAACTATAAGAAACACGTGCACAAATTATCTGTTGGTTTTACGCCAAAATGTAACAAATTTTCGACTTTCATAAAAGCTTGAAAAAATGTGACACACCGAATTGCACATGTTACCAACGTGTTGCCAGCTAAATAAATAGTAATATTTATCAGCAGAATTTATAATAATATTTTATAATTAGTAAAATTTTTATCCGAACAACTCTTCAACCGAGAAATCCAATTTATTATTCTTTAGTGGTAAATAAAAAATTGTTAATAAATTGACAAATGTGAGAATGTTTTTGCAGATTAAGTAAATATTTGAACTAAGTTTGTCAGAATTTATTTAAATATTAATTTAAATTATTATAAAAACAATAAGATTTCGACTGCACATTCGAGTAAAGTTTTATGTTATTAATAAGCATAATTATTATTATTCCGTTTTAATTAAAAAATAATTTGATAAAAGTAAGAAAAATAATACAAAACTAATTACTTTTTATCATACAACGCGATTCTTCTTTAAAATACTTTATAAATTAATAAGCTTAATAGTTTAGTGTCATGTGATAAATCTAAATTCTAATGTTTCTATTCAATTTAAAAATTATATTTTTATTTGCAATAATGATATTTGCTTTTTGAAAAATAATTGAGCTATAATTTTTTGTATAGAATTAATATTAATCAATAAAACTTGGCATTAGATTTTTTTTTAAATAAGTAAATTTCTTTACTTATCATTTTGCCGATGCAAAAAAATTCAATGTAAATTAATAAAGTGTTGGAAAAAAATTTATAGGTATAAATATCGCTAAAATTTTCTGAGAAAAATTGGAGTACTATTTGAAATATATGCCTAATGCTTAATAAGACTTGATTGCGTTGATTTGTAAATTAATTCGAGTTGCAATTATTATTAATCACCTGACAGAATGTCATATTAATAGAAGTTTTGTTGTATCATTTGAACGGAGACGAATGAAATCATATACGATATTTACGTCGTTTACATGTGGCATTGTTACCAATAATTTAGATATTATCATATAATAATGAAGCAATAATTAATTGCTATAACCTATAATAAATCATAGTTGGAGAAAAACCGTTGCAAATTATGCAAATTTTTTATTGAAATTTTTTATTCTTTTTGAATAAACAAAAAAAACATAATTTAATTGTTACATTGATAATTAACATAGTTATTATTTAATTGTTTTACAAAATTCAACATTCAATCTGACATTATTAATTTAAACACATATTTGAATATCTATTTTTATCATTAATATTAAATACTATTGAAATGCTGCTATATAAATTGGATTTATGAAACTAACACAAGTTAATTAAACATTTAATGCAATAGTAACATAGTAATGAAATGCCAATTTAAAAGCTATTGGAATAATATTAAATGTAAAATTTGTATTCGTACTTGAGGATTATTTTGCAAAATTATTATTTTATTGCGTAAATGAATTACATTCTCTTGTAGACTAAAATTTTATTAAATGAGAATCGTCAGAAATTGTTTATATTGTTAATTAATTCTATAAAATCATTAATTGAATATGAATGAAAGCAATTTGTTTATTGTATAAAGGTATCTACTATATTTCATGTGATATTTTAAATGAATTTGAAACAAAGAATTTTTTTATAAAAAAAGAAAACATAGTACTTTCAAAACTAATAACGAAAGATTTTAGTTGAAGCTTTTAAAGATGTTCTAATTAACATTTTTTTGTCTGAATGGAATTTAAAACACAAATTATGAGAATTATAATTTTTTTATTCATCTTTGAGAGTCAACTTACATGATACCATTCATAAAAAAAATTTGAAGACAATATTACAGCTCCTTTTAACAAAAAATATTCAATTTTTTGAATAAATTGTAATTATATCTCAAATTTTCAATCTATCGTTAAAAATGTTGAATATCCCGATGACATTTAAATTATTTACTATAATGAGAAAGATTAAAAATAAAAACAATCGTGAAATTTTTGAAATATTTGATAACATTATTTTTTAATACTATTTTAATCTTTTATCAACAAAATAAAAGATTTGAGAAAGCTTTATCACAATGTAAAAAGTAGGTCCAAAAGCTTTAACGCAAAAATCTTTTGGTTCTCTTCAAAATTCAGAAATGATGAAGAAAGAATTAACTTATAACTCTGATACTATTTAATTATCAAATTTTTCTATTAATTTTATATTAAATTATTTAATTTTTTTATTTATTATCAAATATTATTCTTGTTTTATTAAATGTATAATATTATTTATTTTTAGCAAACAAACTTAACAAAAATTTGCTTGAAAAATATTACTAAAATTATGAATCAACAATTTTTTTGCAAAATTTGTATGATGTGAACTGCATTTAAATTTGAAAATATTGGGTTTAAATTTATTTACCTGTCCAATTTGTATAACATTTCAATAACAAAATACGAATAAATTTTTTTTTTTAAGATACTTAAGTCCGCAATGGTTTTAATTAAATAATATAATAAATACCAATAAATATATATTTTATGGTTACATATCTTGTTCCCTTAAATATCACAGTTTGGCAAAAAGTTTATATTAATTTAAAGTAATACTAAACCTTTATCTGTTTTTTGTGTTTTTGTTTTCTTCGAAATCATAAAAATTGCACTTATCTCCCTTTTAACAATAAACGTTTCATTAAAATGAATGAAAAGACAAAAATTGCAATATTAATTAATTTGATTTTTGTACGAAATTATCACATAAAGCTGTTAAGTTAATTTGATACTACTTTTGTTTACTTAAATAGAAATATTTGTTCTCATTGACTGAATCAGATACCCTATTTATATTCGGTTGACACTACCTAACCTTCCACCGATCGATTTATCAAACTTTTCATACGCCTGATTGTGCCATGAAGTTGTTGAACTTGCTTTCCAACGAATGTTGCAATAAAATGAAAGATGATTGAAATAATGAGATTGTATAACTAGATTTATGATAAAATCATGGTACAAGGATAAACTTTATTACTCTAATAACAATTTTATAATCGAATAAACCGCACGTGGTTGTATAAAAAATAAATAAAATGCTAAAAATGGGCATTACTTATTATTTTAGTATTACAACAAAAGTTTTTGTTCCTTTTATAACAATTTTATTACTTGAGTTTCAAATGATTATAAATGTTAAAATAAACATATTCAATTACTCTGGTAAAAAATAAAAATATTTATTGCATGTATGTAGCTATACATTTTCTTGAAATAAAACTAACTAGTTATTATATAATACAAGTTATTCAATGCATAAAAAAAGTTACTTAGAGATGAAATATTCTAATTTGATGTTGTGAAATCGTGGAAAATTTGCAGTAAAAAAAGATACATTTATAGTAATCTTGACTTTTGATTTACTGATTTGAAATCTATATTGTACTTTAAAATGATTAAATTTGTTATTTCAAATAAATATTGTGTTACTCATTGTATAATGATTTTTAAAAAGTTATTTTTCTACAATTTCATACAATTAATTTTGTCTCGTATTATGCACAATTTATAATTAAATTTAAAACTTAATGTTAAGCTTTTTCACAAATACTTTGTGAAATAAATGTCTGAAGCAAGCATAGAACGATAAATTAAATTGTTCTATATCATTTTGGTTTCATTGTATATTACGAAAATACGTATAGTAATGCAGTTTATAAGTTAAGTGCCCTGAAACTGTGCAATTATCGCAAATGTATTTTCTATGCTCTTGTTATAATATTAATTCCATTGCATTCTTTTTCTGTTCTCATTAGACACTTTTATTCCTGTAAAAATGTATCATTATTTTAGATTTAAATTTGTTTTTTTCTGCAAAAAATGTTAAAAATAATACAATATACATATGTTTCATCTATCACTTCATTTGTGTTTGTTAGTCCTTTTCGTTCTCGTTTAATCTTGCAGTGACTCATTGCCAAAATTCTTGATGAATTCTGCCAACATTAGGCCAACGAATATGCAAAAGATCTGGTGCGATTCATTCGTATGCTGTTAATTGAAATGTTAATCAGCATAGAAAACCGGAAGAAAGCACAGATTTTACATTAATTAATTTTAGGTATGATTAAAAAAAAAATTATTTGTGCTACATTTTTGCGACTTTCAAAATTAATTATTTGCCCTAAGTTCAAGTGAATGTTTTTATCTTCGCAAGTTGCAGTCATAAATTTTAACTTGGAAAAAAGTGTCTTTGCAGAAACTTTTGACGTTAAATAATATTGTATTATAAATTTGATGAAGCTGTTAGGAGACAAAAAATTACATAACATTTAAAAAGAAATAAAATAATCCGCGGATAGGGGTGAAAAAAATTTGACTTTATGAAACATCGATACATTTATTTTACCTTCTGCTGAATTCACACTCGAACTCAATTTGCTTGTATTTATCTTTAAACGAAGAAGAATTACAACTGGGAAATGAAAATCCACATTAAAACTCTGGTACATCCGCTTTAAGTAAACTCAAAATGCAACGATTCATGAAAATAATTATTGGTTTTGTATAAAACCAAGATATTTCAAATGATCGTTGATATTTCCCGTTCCAATGACTAGTATCCTCTTTGAAACAAATAAACATTATATCTTAATAACTGATGAGCGTAAATTTATATTAGAGTACAAAATCAAAGTAAATTAACTTCAAGTTCTGAATGGGTTATCTAAGTTTCCGTCTTGAGTATAAATAAATCTTCTGTAAAAATCTTGTTTGAGCTCTAAAAATGATACCAAAGACAGAGAAAAAGCTTTGGTTCCAAATTTGATTTTCACTTCGAAAAGTATCTATAAAACTCGGAAATATAGATATTACAAAGTTAAACATT
>JABFPM010004302.1:0-12877 GCA_022817325.1 Idris sp. 1 HC-2018 | reverse complement strand
GCTAGAAGTTTTTCAAATAACGTTTGAACTTTTTTAAACAATATTTAAAAAAGTTCTATCACTGCTAGTTTTTTTTAAATGGTGATTGAATATAATCTAATAAGTGCTTCATGCATTCAGTTTACTACCACTGATCATCATTTTTAAAATCATAATTCTCTCAGTGTATATCTATCTTATAATTATAAACAATACTGCGTAATCAAAATTTAAAAAAGATCAGACAAAATATTTAAAATAATTACTTGTAAAAGTTTAGAACAATTCGAGAAAAAAAGAAATTCGCTGATCTGTAACTTTATACGTATATAACGTAGGGAACATAAGAAAACACCAAAATAAGGTTTCCTTTGTGGTAAAAAAAATATATCAAAAAGGTTGCCGTGAGTGCGTCATCATTTATACGTATTTCTAAAATGGTTTCATTTATATCTAAAAGAAAACGCAAAAGGTTGCGCAAATAAGAGGTTGCAAATTGCGCTGATGCGATTGCTTTTTCTGCGATTTGTGCATGCTCCACAAAATTATTATATACATCAAAGCTCACATGCACTAGAATGGAATGTTTTTGCGTCGCGTAAATAAACGACGTTATTTTTTTGTTTTAAAAATAACCACAGACGTAGAATAGAAAAAAAAATTGTGCCCCTGCGTTTAGGTTTGTATAATTATTATTTTATATTTCCGTTTTACGTTATACGATTATACACAATCGTTCGACCAACAACAATTTTTTTTACCCTAGGCATAATGCCGAAATGATTACTACGAAAATGTTTTTACTTACAGATAACGTTACACGGTTTAATTACATGCTCTTCAAAATCAGTGACATGAACAATTAGCTGATGTTTGTAGGATTTTGTATAATTATTATTAAAAAAATAATAATAATATAAAACAAACAAAAAAACGGTTGTTAAGCAAACAACAAAGTTAAAAATGTTGAATAATAAAGGAACTTTTTATTCAATAGGAAAAAAATGTTGAAATAATTTTTCTGAAAGAATGGCATTGTGTAACTTGATAATAATTTATTGAATATTTAATTTTTTTTTGCATTGTTTTATAAAACATTGTATACATTATTTCTAGAGAAATAGTGAAAAATAGCCTGTGATTACAGTCAGGATAAAGTAAAATGAATCAATTTTCAGCTTTAAAAAGATTCTATTTACGAAAATTGTACCATACAGTCGTACAGTCGTTATGATATAAAAAGGATTAAATAAATGAAGTAGAAATTTCTTATGGCATTGGCGTTAAAAAAGAAAAGCTATTTCCGTTAAAGACGGAATAGAGTCAGATTGAAAAGTTTTCACCTTTAGTTTTTTTTTAAATTTAAATTGGTAAACGAGATCCCTCTGTAAAACTGAAAATGACTTCTTTTTTTCTCTCGAATAAAACATTCTTTTAAACAAAAATGTTTTATCGCCTGCAACATTTAAAACTTTCAAATACATTGTCGTAATCATTGAATTAGTATTAATTTAATATTATTTATTAACTTAGAACTTGAATGATTATTTTCTACATAAAATTGATTAGTTATCTATAAATCACACACAATTAACACTTAACAAACTTTTGACGTCAAAATTATATTCAAATTTCATTAAATTGCTCCAAACTTTTTCGTCAAGTTATCGGGGTCAATAATTTGCATTTTGGCAATTCGGTTTCCCGCCAATAATGTTCAATGCTGTCGTTACGTGTGTGCAAAGCCATTCTGTCAGAGGTTACGTTTATTGCTCTCGTCGGGACAAAGCAGATGAAAATCTTTTAACATTTATTGACCGGACTCTAGACGACCACTTAGCTGCGGATTTATCGTTTGCGTTTTCAGCGATATCCGTATTTTCAATTAGATAATTGAAATGGCTGCAGTTTGCACGCGAAATGGATCGGTATCAAGAGCAGATTACAAGCAAAATGTTCAACTTGGCCGGTAGAAATTTTCAACAAAAGATGTCGCGATTGTACGTCGAGATTATCTTGTATTTTTTTGATGCTGCAAAATTTGCTGATAAAAAAGGTAATCTTCCTTTTAGAGTAACAGTTTGAGTTTGGAGGAAATAAAATAGCACGAATTCGGAGAAATGAAGGCCAAACTGCTTTTTGGATTCTGAAATTTTGCTCTGCCGAACAATCGATGTGAAATTTCTTTCAAATCAATGGAAAAGTATTTTCTGTAATAAATAAATGTAGCGGAAAAAAGTAGGATTTTTAGTTTAGAATTTGAATTTAATGTTTCTATTAAAATTCAAAATTATTTAATTTTTTTAAATTTAAATACAAATTTGTATTAAAAAAACACACGTTTACGATTATATTAAGCTTGTGCTAACTGTTTAATAAAATATTCAATGGTTATTTGTATAAATAAACAATAATAGTTAATTTCTTCAATAATTAGGAACATCTAAAATTAATAGTCAATTAGTGATTACAATATAACATAAATGATTACGGAACTAATATTGCTCCAAAAATTGACTAGATTATTAATACTGCACACGACATTATACATTATCATATTAATAATCAATTATAAAATATGTTAACATTGCAAAGTTAATTATTTTATCTCAAACATTTTGTTAAATTTTTTCAACATATTTTGAAGTATTTCATATTTTTATCTACATCTATTTAAATTAATATCATTGTGAGAATTTATTATAAATTTTAGATTTTGAAACGTACAAGTTACTTAATTAAGACTTTTATTTTAAATTTAGATTATTAAACGACTGGTTATAATACGTTCAATAAAACCAAATAAATTTATGTAAGTTTATTAACTATTTCAGAAAATTAATCATTTTTTATAATTTTATTAACTGATAATACTGTTCAATCTTTTTAATGATCATTTAGTTTATTTCGCCAAATATTTCACAAATGGCAATCAATTCATCAAGAAAATTGAAATGAACCTTTCCGCATAAACAATGCTCATCAGAACTTGTCTGATTTCAATTTCGCTATGAATTACGAAATTTCCATTAAACCAGTTTTACCGATCCAATTTCGTGTTAATATTCTAGGCAAAATCTGTCTGATTATAACTAATGTATATTGAAAAATTTATTTAACAAATTTTACGTAAAAAAAGATTTTTAGCAGTAAACAAAAACTCGAAAAATTTCTGACTGAGGTAACATCTTTTTCTGGCTTTTTGGATTCTAAAATCACAAAAAATGATGCTGCCCCTAAAAATTTTTAAGGGTGACATCTTTATATATGCTATGAAAAGCAGTTTCAATGTAAAAATAAAAAAAATCGAAATTTTAAAAAATAAAAATTTCGAACATTCTAAAACATCATGAATTCAATTTAATATAATTTATTCATATTAGAACTTGATATTATTTTATATTTTAAGGTAATTGTACTAGTCGTGGGACACTTAAGGTTATTCACAGTTTCAACACAACTTTAAAAATATAATATAAATTATAAATAACTTGTTACCTAGTAATTTGGAAAGACTGTACATTAAGATATTGGCAAAATACATTAAGATGTATATTTTTTCTTAACTGTTTTAGATAATTCAATAAATATTAACTAGATACAGTTGTCCACGTGGTTGGACAGTTTTATATTTCAGTTTAATTAAACTTATATTTAATTAATATTAAAAAAAACATAAAAATAGAATAATCAATGAATGACTTATACTTTCTTTAAATATTTGATTATATTTGTATATGTTTTTTAAGCACTCCAAAAAACAGATGCAGCTACCTTCCCTGACCAAATTTCACTTATATTTGTAATATAAACATTATTTTTTTAATTTATATTTAATCCATTTTTATCATATACATTTTTATGTCATATATGTTTTTATTACATAAATTAAATATCAGCATATTCAATACTTAGTTACTTTATTTTTACTTACTTTTTATGATAAGCGGGGCCTAGTTGGGCGTAGGCAATGGTAACGATTTTAAATAAATTTCAATCTATTTTTGACTTCGCTTAAAAGGCCTAGGCAATATTTATCTGTGTAGATGTTGTCAGACAATGCCTGATTTCCGATATTGCCTGTAAAATGTATATATTAAAGTGTAAACATTAATTCCTTTTTTAATTTCAATGATTGAATGTTTTTCTGTTTTAAAATTCAAATTGCACATTGTAAAAAATCCGGTGTGAAATTGACACCAAATAGTGTCTATGTATTTCCATCGATTTGGTGTAACACAGAAGTGTAAAGTGTTAACTGACTCGGTGTGAAAATTGCAGAACAAACCAACTTATAAATTGGCCAATAAAGGGTTGTAATTGTATGATGAGTTCAAAAGTCAACAATTTAAATAAAAATAATTTTTTTAAGCTCAAAAATATGTTTCTTAATAGCTGTTAACAGTGCAAACTTTTGCATTTAAATAAAATTTGAACAAAAGTGAGTGATCCAAGTGACGGTGAAGTTACGACGTGTTGATGTTATAAATATTGGTGGTATTTAATATAAATTTTTCATAAAATGTATAAAATACTTTAATATCGATTACAGTTTTCTCCGATCGTTTTATAAATTAAAAACATTAAAGTTTAACAACGTGTTTAGAAATGACACATTGGTTTACACTTCAAAAAGTGTACATTTAACATTGTTTTGGTGTAAAATTTTTACACTGGCTACTTTACAATGTGCATAATTAACACTATACACGGATCATTTTTTACTGTGCACAATGACTCTAAATGATTTACAAAGTGTTTGGAGTAATTGTGATGTCGCGCCGTAAATAATTGACACTGTACACAAATAAACACACATTTTTATTTCAGATTTATACATATTTGTTTACATAAAACATCAATATATTTATGAACTATGTATGTTTGCCAAATTTATTAACGACATTTTTAGGTTAGGAGAATCATTTTTTGTAATTATTACAAAGAAATTATTGCTATTAAATTTTGATTTTACTTTTTTTGATATTATCAATTATCACTTTAATCTATTTTGTGTTTTATAAAGTTAAGCACATAACTCCGTTATTTACAACACCACAATTACTCCCACCTGCCCCTTTATAACTATTAAATTTATTATATTTCACTAAGTTCTAAAAAAAAGCTAATCTCAAATACTCTAATTTATTCCCAAGTTTACCTAGGATCGATTTAGACGTAATGAATTTTATGAAGTATAACATTTCCAATTTTATTGAAGCCAGTACAACTGGATCCCTGTTATTATTCGGTATCCTTTAAGCCCGTGACGAGATTGTTTTCCTGGTCGGGTCAAGCGTGATTATCCCGGATGGCAAAAGTTCATTCGCGACTCGAGTGTCGCTCTCCTGCTTTCGGGCGCGTAACCTCCCTCTTCACCCTCGTTGCTGGGATATTAAATATTAATCCGGCAAAATTACTATCGCGGTGCAATCTCGGCCTCTCTGTTAGGCGCGTCACCTCTTCCCATCTGTCGAGCTTCGTTTTCCGGGCTTGTATCTTCGGCCCTTCGGGGCTGCCTTTCTCTCTGCGCTGCTTTGCTCTCCGGCAATCTCCCAAGTTGCAACCACCGGCAGCAGCATTTTGCCACCAATGCGCTTCCTCTAAGCAATGAGGAGTAATCTGGGCGCTGGATGAACTCCGGCTCAAGATATCAGCTCGGGATTTACTCGAGCGCCATTACGACTCGGAAAGTACTCCGCGGTTCAACAACGCGCGAGATCGAAACTTCATTTGTATGGGTGT
Organism: Idris sp. 1 HC-2018; assembly: GCA_022817325.1. NCBI lineage: Eukaryota > Metazoa > Arthropoda > Insecta > Hymenoptera > Scelionidae > Idris > Idris sp. 1 HC-2018. The sequence continues at coordinate 7,153 of JABFPM010004302.1, read as the reverse complement.
CATCAGTCGAGCCCGATATTTCGAATGTGTCTCCCCGCATTTATAACCGAGGATTTCTTGCGGTCTGAGAAACAGCACAAATGAATTGCAGAGGAGAGGAAAACGTAATCAAGATGCTTAATTTCGTCTGGGATTATATTGGCAAATTGCTTCACTTATTTGTTACTTGTTTAATCAAAGTTGCGAAAAGTCAAATTTTATAATTCTAATTAGAAAACATTTTTTATAAACTGTATTTAGAAAAACACGTTTCAATGGTGGAATAGAAATATAAATAAATAATTTTTATTCTGTGTTGTAAGAATTAAATGATTGAAATTTTCACTTCACCTTTTTTATAAAATAGATTACAACTTTTTAGACTTATATAGACTTAAGCTTCATTGAAAACATTTATAGCAAATTGAATAAATAAATTGGAAAATGTTTTTTTAATTATAAATCGTTCGTCTGTAAGAGCACAATTACAAAACAGAAAATAACAAAACCAAATCGGATTATGATTTCATTTTTGTTTTTTTTTTTTACAAAAATTGTATCGAAAGCAATAAAAAACAATCTTCAATCAATTTTCGATTGAATTTTGGGTTTGAAAAAAATGAAGAAAATAGAATGTGGCATAAAAAAGTTTTGCAAAAATTTTTGAAATGCTTGATTATATCGGTTAATCCGCATGTCAATCGTAATCATCGGTAAATATGATAAAATCATTCAATCAATGTAAAAAGAATAAAGTACATAATCCGTTTTTTTAATTTTCTTAGTATTTTTTAATTAAAAGTAATAAATATGATAATGAGATATTTATTGTTAAGAGCATATACTTGGATGTAAACTTTTACTTTATTCTATAACGAAAATAGAATTTAAAGCGATTTTGAAAACACACATTTTTCATTAAACAAAATCCACTTTATTTTGTAAATCCACATACTTTTTGCATTTGTAGTTTAAAATGGGAAAAAGAAAATACATCAGATATATATTCAACTTGTTGGCGCGTTATTTTGGTTTGTTCTTTGCAGCAAAAAATTGGGTTGAGATAGTTGATTCGGATTAAACTTTTTTCGTGAAATGGATTAACAGATTATTCACAAAGTAACTGGTGCTAAATTTCAAAACGTCTTGTTTCTTCCCTCGCGTTATCGAAAAGTAGTTACAATTTGTCTTTCTTCCTTTTTGCAAAAAATTCTCACTAATAAAAGTGAATTAACTGAATTTAAAATAATTAGCGAAAAAATTGTTAACAGCAGTTTTCATTCAAATTTATCGAGCATAACGAATGTTGATAAAACTGAAAAAAGTACACCTTCATTTACATCAAGTTGTCATCAATCATTTCCTTTAAAATAAAAAAAATAAAATAAAATAAAATAAAACTATTGCAAACACGAAGTTTTAGGATTTGCAAAATAAATAGTAAATCAATTATACTAAAAGAGATGTTCTAATAAAGAATTTAAGTTTTGATAAAATGTTGGAAAAAAAGTTAATACAGGCTTTCCTAATTATCGGAAAGACATTCATCAACTGAGACGGTTTGATAATAATTATTTTATTGCTCTCCCTTTTTCTCATAAAAATATGAAAATTAAAGTTGAGCAACGACAAATTTTGCACAAGGAAAACTTTTTACAGCAAGTTTGTAATTTGTATAATGTTATTAAAAAAAAATTAATTAATTTTTTCATCGCTGTTGTACAAAATGTTCTCCGTTTGTTAGTTCTACAAATTTTGCACTTTAATTTAAAGTAAATATTGTTTAATGATTACAAGTGTAAAAATGTGTTTCTATCAGTGTTATTTAAGCAACATTCAGGTTATTTTTTTCTCTTTCTCTTGCCAGAACTAAAAGGAAAACTTTTTCTTAAATTTTTCTTTAAGAACAACGTTATCACGTGGCAGCCTTTCTTTTCCAAGAAATAAGCCCGGGGAAATAAAATGCATAAACACTGATATCTTGTTTTTTTTTGTTCTAACTGTCCTGATACTTTTATGAACTTTTAAATCATACTCTTTTACATTTACAGCGGGGACTTCATATTCTACGAGTCGTAAAAACTTGTGTGTTCCACTCTTTTTTTTCTAACAAAAAGCATTAATTTTGCAAGTGACATACAACTGTCATTGTTTTCCTATTTTCGTCTGAAAAATGCCATTTATTTGAATACATAAACTACTCATCTTGAATTCATTTAGACAGAAGAAAAAGAGATTACTATTAAATAGAACGGAAAAAGACTGCTGGGGAAATGCAAAAGGATCTCTACTGGGGAAGTGGATGTATGAAAAAAAGCGTATGTCCGTGCTATAATACGAAAAATGACAATCGATCTTGAAGCCCGAGAAAGGGGGGAGCTGAGTAAAATATATGGTACTCGAAACGAATAAAGGGATGCAGATGTCGGAAAATGTAGCGAACCCTCGTGTGTGTTATGTGTGCGTCTTTTCACACGACTGATAGTTTTGGAATTACACTGGGTTTAATTTTGTATACTTGTGCCTCATGAGTTGCACTCGTTAGAAACCCTTTTGTCCTTTTAAGCTGTGAGATGTATACGAATTGCGATCTCCTGCGGAGATTAAATGTAACTGGTATTTACAATCAGGGCTGCTGAGAGAGAAACTGGGTCGAAGTACTTCAACAAACAAGAAATTTAAAATAACTTTGCATTTGCAGCATATGCTTGGGACTTTAAACTCGAGGGCGCGAACTTTGCTATGCATTTTTGGATCCCTCAATAGAAGTGTGCCAGTCAAAAATCACCTCAAAATTTAACGATAAAAAAATTATGAAATTCGATTCTTTTTTTTACGTATATTCATTCAGCTTTATTAAATGCATTATGTAAGTTCATACAGCAAAAAATGTGCTGCGTGTTTATTCCCTAAAAAATATATGGCCAATAAAAGTTTTATTGGGCGCAACGAAATTTTTATGCTTTTCAGTGTATATGATAATCAATCAAAGCAATCTGCTAAAGAACATGTTTATGAGATTTTATTCTAAGGAAAGAGCGCGGTATTTACGAGCGACGCATTGATTTTCGTTTCGCAGCACACAGCGCTTGTAAATATTTTCGCGGATCGCTAACTACTTTTCCAGACCAAGTATTATGTTGGCGTTTTTTTTCGATTTTGTGACCTATATTCTGCCGTCAGGTGCGGTGATTTATAATCGTAAGATAGATGAGAATTTTTCACAATTAATTGCTTTTTCGATCCTTTGTTCTCGCAAATCTGAAGAGTATAAGGATTTGAAAAAGAAATCAATTTAAAGAATCTCTCTGAAATAAAATAATTTAAATTTAAGGTTAAAAGATTTTGTTTAATTGAAAAAAGTGATTGAAAAAATTTACAAATTACATTTGCTGGACTTTCAACTTGCATAATTGATTCCGAACTATTATTTGTTCAGCTCGTAAGATTATACACGTATATAGCTTTGAGATCATACGTGCCTAGAATTACATTGACGGGATAGTGTATGCGAAAAGTATTAAGCGCGACAGTTGTTCCAACTGATTTTATTACTAGTGCACTGATATCGCCATACAGGCACTGTGTAAATATGAATAATGAATTGAACGCACATTAATAATTTTCACCAATATCAGAATTGTTGGGAATCTTTAATTTCCAACCTCAGGAAATATTAATTCCTCTCAAATCTTGACCGACCAAAGTCATAAATATTATTATTCAAATTGATTTGCACAAATTGTGAATAAAATATCGCGCATCTTGCAAGGACATTTTCAAGTGTTTGAATAATTCAAGACTATTGTATTTTATCCTATATAGAACCATTTAAAAGTACTTTCAAACAGTGAAAATGTCTTTGCAACAAGTGCAGTCAGTTTTCACTTAAAAGTCTCGGTGTGACACTTTTTTCTTTTTTTGCTTATGAATTATTTGAACACAAACAATATTTGTTTCGAGTTATAACGCGAGGTAAATCAAAGTCACTTGTTTTATTCTTTAACTTTGAGTGGCACGCAAAATATTCAAATCAATACAGTGACTTGATGAGAGCAACTTTGCGAGCGTTCACTTTGTGAAGCTCGATCTATGTTGATGCAAAAGTTAGTGTTTTGGAAAACAATTTTGTAAAACTGCGCAATATACACATTTGGCTGTGTGTATATTGTTCTTAAGCCAAAAATAAATGGAATATCACTTGTCATTTTGACTGTTCCAGTTCTTGATTAAATATGATGTCGCATTATTTTAGGGATAATACTGTAATAATCAGTTTTCGAAAATTGAAATGACTAATTCCCGTTCATTAATAACGTTATCTGTAATCACCAAAAAAAGACAAGGGAGTGTTTTATTAAATTAAAATTTATTTCTGCTATAAATTACTCTCAAATATTCTTATAAATGATACTACACAATTAACAAGGTTCAGTCTGTTAAAACAATAAATTAGTATAAGCCGCTATAATTCTAACAAAAAATATTCCATTATTTTGAAAGTTTTATACTAAATGTAGAAAACAATTTTTATACATAACAGTCATAAAATATACATGCTACGATACATTTTTGTCATATATATATATATATAATGTAAAAAATACTTGTTAACTTTGATTAACATTAATATTTATTAAAAGCAAGCGTCGCTGCTCTTCGAGGAATTTCTAAGTTTATATGTATATATAAATTCCATTAATCAGATTAAATATTTGAAGTCAATGGAGTTGTCTTTCTTGGGTTGTTGTTTCAGTTTGTTCCTGTACAAGACGTAGAGTATGATCGTAACTACAACGATGACGAAACAAGATCCCAAGGATATAAAAAGAACGTCTGTGTCATTGGAATGAATGTCTATATGAGCTTGAGCTTCGCTATTCGTATCGTAGGTAATACCGGCGATGCAGGTCCATCTACCGATGTTCTCGTATTTGTTATCTGAAAGCCATTGAAAGGATTTATTGAAACAATGTAATTCAGTGATACACATTTTCAATCACATTTTATCATAGCTATGTGAAGTTGTTTGTTTTACTTTACTTCGTTTGGGATTATTTGATCGCACAATCGCATTAAGTAATACGAAATTATTTTACCAAACCTAATTGCATTGGTATCAACATTCGGTCTTTGAATGGCACAGTAATAAAACAACGGTAATATTTTATGATTCGAAACTTTGTTCATCAAATTTTGTGAATTACAAGCAAATCAACTTAATTTGATGACAAATACAATTAAATTCTTCTTATTAATTAAAATGTTTATTAATACCTAATTGATAAGTGGAACATTAAATATATTAACAGAAAAATATTAAGTTGAATATTATTTACCTTTAATGACCAACTTGCAGTATCGATGATTTGTTTGAATTGAATACTGAGCGTCTACTTGGTACTGAATTGCGGTGCCATCCGGTTTGATCCACCGGCAGTAGTCAATATCGAATTCCGAACCCGGAATTGGAATGCAAGATAATGTTATCGGCATATCAGCGTATTTTAGTTCCATCCTGTCTTGCTCAGCCATTATTGAGGATTCTAAAACAAAAGTGGCCCGAAACTTTTAATGGCATTGTCCAATAAAAGTGTTTCATTATTTCAACTTAGTGATTTTTTGACAGTAAAACAGCTGTGATTGTTTTAAACAAGAAAAATAACAAGCTCATTTTATATAAAGTACACTTTTTGAGATATAATTTTGTAAATAACTGTAAATATATAAGTCTAATACTGCTCTGCATTTATCTAAGCAGTAACTGCTGCAACAATTTGCATTCGCGCAAGAAGAGCTCGTTACATAATGAGTAATGAAGGGGCTGCTATTATTATGATTCTATTTAATCTAAAAAAGGTTGCGCTTCGATATTAGTTTCGCAATTAGAGCGTATTTACAGAGCCGTGCCAATATATGAGGCGGGCGTACACAAGTTCGAACTACAACAGAACTATTTATTAAGAGATTATATTTTGAGTGACTGTTGAGTTCATAAACTTTGTCCGTTCGTTTCATAATATAAACGCGTGTTTAGTTTTCCGTCGTTATTTATTTGTTCTGTTTTTACATTAAAAAAATCTTAAATCTTACTTGATTTATGCTCTTAATTCCCCGATTTGTGAAACTTCATATAGTTGAGGCTATTTCACATTTTCTTTCAATTATTATATTTAGATTTTTTCCATTCGCTGTAAAATCCAATATCTTCGTTGCTTTTACATTTATTTTGTTTGCAGGTTATCAGTGACTTTGGAAAATAATTTATTTGCATTTCATATTATTATTCAAAATATTAATTATGCTTCATTTTAAAAGACTGATTTACTCGTATATTGAATTTACATATGTTGCAAACTGTTTAACTGTCAGTTGAACAAGAGTTAATGTCTGACAATAGTGGACTGTAAATTGCAGGACACAAACCTGTGACAATGACTGGGACACGTGCTTCCAACTCCGGCCCCTCATAAAGCCCCATGTGACAGCTCCAGTCCCCGGTGTCGGAATAGTTAACACCTGGCAGAATCGCCCCGCATTCGCCCATCGCCAGGCCGGCACCTTCGTAAGCCACGGAGCCCCGTGGCAGTTTTTTGCTCGTGGTTGTGAAGTACGCCGTACCGTTGGGGCTTTTAATCGAGCAATATTTTAAAGCTGACTGCGCTTTACATTTTATCTGAAGAGATGTATGTGTGTTGTTTTTTTAAGTGATGTTACACGTCTGATGTAGCGTTGCAAAAATAATATAATGACTGGGGTGGCGCGCTCCCCAGAGGCCCCGTATTTGTAAATGAATTTTTCATAATGGCGCGAATCGAGCGTGAAAAGTCCGAGAATGGTTTTGCTTCACTTATCATCTAAAGGTGCTTTCTAATTACTGATCGCAGTGAAAAGTTTTATCTACTTTTCTAAACTCCATTCAACAACTTTCGGCTCCATTGTTCTCAGTTAAAACGCGTGTGTTTGAAATTCAGATTTATTTCAGAGATAAAGTTTTTGGATAAAAAAAAAACGAAGTCAATAAAATTGGATGTAATGTGAAGGGCTTTTGAATGTTAATTGTCCCCACACTTTAAAGCAGTATTGATTTTAATTGTATAATATGTATAAATTGAAAAAAAGAGGAATTTTTATAAAGTGAAGTTATTTTTTCATTTTATTGGATATTTTTACG
>JABFPM010004301.1:0-12877 GCA_022817325.1 Idris sp. 1 HC-2018 | reverse complement strand
AAACTCTTATATAAATAAATAAATCATTGTAATCTTATTTGAATGCTCCAATAAATGGAAAAAATTTATAATATGATATGTGTTTTGACAGGGGCATTTTACCCTTCTTATCCCAGGATACCCTTTAATGGCCTCATTCGCAATCCATGTGACATCAGGCAAAGGAAGCCTTAGCAGTGCGTGGTACATAATGTTCCACAAGTCCGGGCCAAGGACCAAGCCTTGTGAAACTCCAACAGTAACTTTTTATGACTTCTTTCCAGCAGCGGTGTCGTATATCAGTGTACAGTTGCTGAAATAACTCTCGATCATTCCTCTAATGTACACTTGGATCTTTACTGAACTCATCACTTCCAAGGTCCGGTTCCACCGTGCTGAGTTCAACGCATTTTTCACATCTAGTGTGATAATGGCACAATACTCTTTCAAACCACCTTTTCAACGTTTTCCCTCGATGGCTTTGTAAGCGATATCCATCACGGTACATCTATAGTTGATTTTGCTTTTCTAAATCCAAACTGACGATCACTCAAACTTCTATCCTCTTCGCTGTAAGTTTTCGGAGCCAGGTATTCTTGTATCCCCAATTTTGTTGCAGTCATTTATTATAATAAGTTAAATATCGTCAGGAGCTATGTGAGGAATTTTAAATGTAATCTCCAGATGACGTGGGAAGAGGTTGGTCACTATTCTTCCTAGTAGATCAAGACACGACAAAGACAAATTCTTAGAGTTTCTAAGTTTACTCATGACAATCTTGAAGGGTCTACTCCATTAATCTTCGTCAGCTTCCTCAAAAAGTTCCTTCCATCCTCGATGTTTACTGTTCTTGATGACCTTCTATAAAACGCGGCAAGCCTCTGAGTGCTTTTGTTTCAGGTCTAAATAGTGAGCCTGTCCTCCCGCTCTTTGTTTTTTTCTCCTAATTCGATGTCAGAATTTCCGTAGGTGTGCTGTTTCGTCATTCTACAAGTAAACTGGAGAATGACGATTTCCATCTTTGGTAGTCCCATGTTAATCTCGTTTGAAGTAGCCAATTTCAAAAACAATGACTTTATAGTCGCTATTTTTGAAAAAGTCACTCACCTGCCAAGATCGTCAAAAATGGTTGATATAAAGTGTTATTCATAATTCTTATTGATTGTTACAAAAATTCTGTTTTATTTTTCGTCTTTAATTAATTCTTTATCTAAAAGTTGCATAAGATTTTAAAAAAGCTTCAGATATTGGTTTTAAAAGTTATGTAATGTGTATTAAAATGTTTAAGTTGTTGAGAAATATGAAGAAAACTCTTAATATAAGATTATTTTACAGTAGTAGTTGATCTTTAACTGCAAAAACAATAATTAACGATTTTAACCAATTTTGTGAGTGTAATGTACCTTGTGAACTAACTACCTAATAGATCTTTAATATTGAATCGACATTGAATCCATGATGCAAGTATATTACTTGTATCATAATCCATTCGATGAAAGAATTTTCATTGAACCAATGTTGATATAATATTGCTAAACCATCGAATCGATGTCGAAACGATGTAAATTCATTAATTACACTCGACATCGATTCTATGTCAAAATTGATATCGATTCAACATCTACATTCTTTATAAAGAAAAGATATCAGTTTTTGACAGAATCTATGTAGAGTGTTATTATTAAATGGACATCGTTTCGACATTGAATCGATGATTCCACAATATCATATCAACATCAATTTGTTGAAAATCATTAAATCAATTCGATGTCGATACAATAATTGTGGTCTATAAGGGCAGCTTATGGTGTGATCATAACCTCGACTTTTGTTTGTATAGCGGTAAGTTTGGTTTATATTATTTTGTGGAATGTTTAAAATATGTTAATATTAATCTAAAATATTTGTTCTTGTTACAGATTGTTTGTACATTGCCCTCGTATTTTACATCAATTTTGACACTCAGTGAATTAATATTTGTGTAGAGTCTTTAAATAGGTCAAAAAATAAGTATATTTTATATCGATTTGGATAACTTTATCGACAAATTTTACAAACTTCCGATGTAAAAATAATCAAATCGTTGTGAGAAAATAAAATAATCTATTTATTTTTTGTCTATGTACAAAGATATTATATTTTGTAATATTATTAAAAACATATAAACATATTTATAGTATAAATCGAAGAATGAATATTACAAAATAGATTAATTATATCACAGAATATAAAAAATGTGTATTATATTTTATCGCCAAATTTCACATTTATCTTCCGGATTCATTTTAGATCCCACAGGACAATGGAAATCCTCTGCAAAAGCAGGAATATTCGAAAATGTCTTCAGCACTCTTATTCTAGGCAAACTATGATCGTCAAATAATACGGTTGATTTAACGTATTCCTCTGTTTCTTCAGTGCACCAAATATTTGCTGCACTAAGCCAAAACATTTGTTTTGCATTATATGGTAACCCAGGTAAAAGTGGATCATTACTATTTTGTCGGTTCCATTCACTGTATGTTTTATAAGCTTCAGTCAAACCACTGATGTCAGCAAAATCTTCGCCAATTGTTCTACGAGAATCAATCTGAAATTTATAAAAAATATGTAACTTTCAAAAAATTTAAAAAAATTAACAAATTTTCAATCATAATATTATGTACAATTTACAAAAAAAAATAAATGTAATTTCATACAAACCATCATATTCATAATTGAATAATTTGTAAACTGATTTTCTATACAACTTAATTTTTCATACAATTCTTCAATAGTTTTGTTACTCCAGTCTAATGGATTTGGATTTCCTAATTCATCATAATTAAGAGCTTTTATATCAAAAGCATGAGACATTTCGTGTGCAATTAAGTATCCAATACCACCATAATTTATATAACTTGGCAAATTTTTATTGAAAATAATACTATGCAGAATACCAGTTGGAATATCTGAAATTATAATTAATTTTACCGATAACCTAAAATATCTCCAAAAAAATAAGATATTGAACATTAAATAGTAAATAAAACGCAAAATTCAGAAAATAAAAATATTTACATATGCTATTAGTTAATATATGATATATTGCATTAGCATCCGATGGATGAATAATCTCCAATTCCCACTGACTTCCAGGTATATAATTTTTCAAAGATGAAAACACAGCATTTTGTTGAGCTTTCTTCAGTTTTAATATAACTTCTAAATAGTTTTTTTCATTCACTTCTTTTACTGACGGTAACCCATTTTCCAGCAGATTTATAAATAATTCCGGATAGCCGACATAGTTTACTATAAATTTAAGCTTTTTTGCAGCTTCAAGTTTACTTTTCCTATCCATCCATTTATTCTGAAATGAAATTCTCATTTATTGTACGTTTTTTTAAAAATAATGTTAAAGAAAAAATAAATTAATAACATTTTGTTAATTTCATGTGGAAAATATAACGTTTTAATATATAAGATTTAGGGAAATCCACTTAACCTATTTTAGAGGTTAAAATTTTCTCATCAAAAAAGTATTCAACTTTTATCTACTTGATGTATTATAAATAAATTTATTTAAAAAGAAGTTTATATTGATTTGATCTGTTTTTGTATTTTTTAATTTTTTCTTTAATTCTTTTAGAAATAATATACTTTTAGATTCAATTTTTACCTTGTGCATTGTTATTATGAAAGAATTCATGACATTTTCTACTAATTCACGAACATATTTTCGGTCATCTTTATTAATATATGAATACGCTAATTCAAAGTTCCAGAAATTTGTTCGCACAATTTCAGTGCAATAATCAGGTTCGCTTGGGTTTTGCTGAAAGGTTTTTGAAACGTAACTTGTACTTTCGAGAATAAGTCTCCACAAAAGATAGTCCGCTTGCACTCTTTTAGGAGTTTCCTTGATTAATTTCACAAAGTGAGAAGTAAAATTACAATCTATAATAATTTCATCTGTCATAGACACCTTCATGCCCTCTGGTAATAAACTTTCAATGTACTCTTTTATCGGAAAAGAAGATTCAAAATCTTGTAAGAAGTTTTTTATCTTCATCCTTTCTTTGTTACCACTATAATCTTTCTAAAAAAATTGTATGTAATAAGTATATTGATCCAAAAAATTAAAAGTTCGTTTTATGACTTCTTTCTTTGTCAAAAAATTGGTTATTTTTTATGACGAAACATTCTTAGGGACTGCTCCTCTACTCATGTTTTTTCAGATGCGTATAATAAATTTGATTAATATACAATTTTGTAATTTTAATTTACATTCCAAGTCCAAAATAGGCTTTTTCAGGACATTTTTTTAAATTTCATATATACAATATCAAAAATGTATAATATATGGTATATAAATATATAAAAAAATGCTCTTCAACCAAAATGCTTGATTTTTTTAGATTCTGAAAGAGGATATTTTTAAACTATGTTTCTCAAATTTTCAGCCCTTAAAATTACTAAATCATTATAATAAAAATATGAATTTTTGAAGAAAAAAATTTTCAATGATTCGATTCTGTGAAAAAATCTTATTCGGGACAATTTTTGTGTAACTACTTACGTTAATTATTCTTCCATAAAATTCATAAATTTCCAGTATTTGTGAACGAGCATCGACTTTATTTTCATCTGATAAGTGATTTAAAATAACTTGAGCGAATTGTGTTAGAACTTCAAAATTTAATGCAGGCTGTTCTATCTGTAAACAAGATTATTTGTTGTTTTTACATATTTGCTATAACTCTTAAACATTTTATAAAACTTTTCTTATAAGCTTCATCACCTCTATTATGTTCTGGTTTTTTCTCCTGGGATGCCGTCGTAAATGTACATCCAAAAAATAAGTAGGGGAAAAACCTATATTTAGAAGTTTTTTGGTGACTTCCATCCAATTAAAATTTTTATTGATTTTTGAGCCCAGATTAAACATTGACAAAACATCCAAGGGTTCCAAAAGTTCAAAAATCCTGTGTAACAAGTTGTGTTCAGAATTCGCTATAAAAAATTGTAATATTATCCTTGCTTAAAAACAATAATTATATTTTTTTAACATCTACTTACACATATCTTTGCACAATTTGTAAGTTTGTTTAGCAATAGAAATATTAACGCCATTTAGTACATCATCACTGGATTTCAAAATATTAGTTAAATGCAAAGTGATTTTCGTATCCTTTGCTTTGAAAAAATCTGATTCATGATTTGGATTCTGATTTCCTTTTGCAACATTCCCACATGCAAATTCATAAAAATTATCACACGGGTCAACTTTGGTATTAAGATTCTGCAGTATTTTTTTAGCTAAAAAAAGTTTTTCACACAATTAAAACTTAAGGTAAATATTAATATTATGATAAATTAAAAAATTGATCGAAAAAATTTTGTTGTTTATAATTTATGTCAACATTTTAATATACTAGGGCAATTTTTTTTAAAAGTCATTAAAAATCTTTTTATATTTGACTGCCGTGGTTATATGGTGTTGGGGGACTTGGCAACATTGCAATGTCACGTGCTCCCACTCAGTTTGAATAGAAATTGAACCTTACAATATTTTTCCTTTTTAAAAAGTATAAATATTGTATTCATTTGTCCGTTTTATATTCACAAACACTTTATTTTAAGAAAATGTAACAAAAACACCAAATTTGTTTAAAAAAAAACTTCTTTAATCGTGATGAGCACTTAAGAGGAATCAACGTACAATAGAAATTTTAACATCTTCTGTTTGATTATCTTGTTTTGAAATCGATAAATTTAAAAACTATCGGTATTGCTCTGAAATTTTGTTTTGATCATATATAAATTAAACATATGAAATCTATGTATTAAAGTAAAATATTTTACTTAATTTAATTAAATTAAATGTTTTAGCAATTCATTAATCAATTTTTTTGCATTAAATAATTGAAAGTGTATTTAGAGTATTTGAAGTATTTAAATATAGTAGAATTGGGTATTTAAATACTTTTCAGAAATACTTCAAAAAAACGTATTTAACTATAAAATATTAAATACAAATGTATTTTAAATATATATTTTAAATACAAGTATCTAAATACTGCCCATCCCTGGCTATAGTAAAATAGTCAATTTCATCAATTAATTTCTCAGCACCCATATGGTGCACATTTTTTTATAGAGTATCAATGGATAGACAATTATTTTGTTTATAACATATTAAAATTATATGACATTCCTAATTTATATCGATCGAGTAACTTTCTATCTTAAAACAAAGATTCATAATTTTAATACCTGCTTTAAAACATTCTGGTTCTTCACACGTGACATTTTTCGGTTTACTACGTCTGTCTATGATCGCTAAAATTAAAATTAAAAGTTTTACATTTAACAAATATTGTAATTAAAGTGTAGTTCAAAATGACTCACATAAAACACCGGCATTTGATACAGATACGATTGACAATAATCCAATAAACAAAGTAACTGTTTTAATCCCACTAAGATTTGTCCTTCGGCAATATTTAGCCATTCTTGATGAAAATAAATAAATAAAAATTATACAAATTAATTTAATATTTATTTATTTTGAGTTGTCGGTTGTTGCTTAATTGTAGACAAAGTTAATAAGATGTTAATTTATTACAGAAATACATTTATTTCTAATGAATATTTTGCAATTATGTATTTATTAATTTAATATATTAAATTTTGATTAAACTAATAATATAATGAAAAGTTTAAAGTTTCATTTTTAGGTAAGGTTGCAAATTTTATACATATTCTGTCTTTCTAAATTGTATACATAATTTCGCTCTTTGAAATACATTTTTTAAAATTAAATTAAAAGTATATATCAATTTATCATATAAGTAACAATTACATGTATCCTTACATAAATTTTCGTGAACGTTAAAACACCTTGATCAAACTTTGTAGCTGTACTAACAATTTCCTCAACCACATTTATTGTTCAAAGCAGGTTTAATATGTTAAAGGTTTAATTAAAATCTAATTATAAATATATTAGCTATATATGAAAAACACTTATATATTTTTTAATCTAAAATTTGATAGCGAATTTTCTGATGAAATTAATCTCCCTGTTCCATATAATACAATTTTGGAAACATATCAAAGAGGTTTAAATTGCAATTTTCCAACTCCCCTCTCCCAAAAAACTTTTTAATATAATCATAGCGACTTTTATCTAAGAAGATGCTGTTAGTAAGAACTAGAAAGTTCAAATTAACGGTTTTATTTGATGGTAGGTTGCTAATATTCTTTCAACTATTTTAAGTTGATGGGATTATTTACCTCAAAATTACGAATTTTATTTTAATTGTCAATCATTTTTTGTTTCAATTCAATGAATTATGCAAAAAATTAAAAATAGAGAATATAAACATAAAATTAAGTGAGAGTAAAATTAAAAGATAATACAATATCAAAATCATTGTTCAATAAAATATTTTCGCATATTAAGCGCGTGACAGAAAAATTTACAGATTTTTTTAAATTAATGTCCTTTGAAGATAGGAAATTAATCAATAGTTCTGCGGTTATTGATAAATTTAGTTTAGAAAATATTCCAAATTTTCTGAAGAATGAATATTGTAATAAATTTTGCATATATGATTACATGAAAAGTTATAAACTTAATTGTTTTAAAGTATTTTATTTTTATATATATTAATTAATCTTATTTGAATGTATTATCTTTTCATGAAAAAAAGTATAAATTATGACAAATATAATCCATTTAAAGACACCAATCGTAATTATTTAATGTATCCGAATATTTTGCTAATTTCAGTTGACAAAAATAGCATTAACTCATCAGGTATCTGCTATCCGAAATTTTATTAATTTTTAAAAAGTATAGATTCAAATGTGTAATCAGTTAAAGATGATTTACAAAATATAGAACAAATTTTATGCGTTTAAAAGAAAGGTGTTTTTATCTTCATTGTAAGATTTTTAAGCTTATAAAAAAATTAGAAATCTATCAAATCAAAATTTGGCTATTCTTCTTTTTTTTTTAAACAAAGTTATCACAAAATACGAATTAAATTTAGTTTGTTGTTGTTTTTTTTTGTTTATTACAATTTTACTAGTATTTGTTTCTTCTATAGATATTTTCTTCTAATCAGATAAAAATTAAACAAGTTGAAGCAAGTTGAAAATAACCTCAATTCTAACTTTGATTGGTAGAAGAGTATTATATACTTATCCTTGTTTCATTATTATAGGAACATTTTTTTGTTCAAAAATATATTTTTTCTTAAACTTCAATACTTTTTTGAAACTTGCACTTAAAAGTAATAAAAAAAATTAACTATTTAATCGGAATGATTTTAAATTGTGATTAGTTATTGGCCTTTTATCAGTATGTTTTATTTATATATCAATACAAAACATTACATATTCGTTATCATTTTTTTTATTATCGTTTTTATTTATTAATTATTGTTTTTTATAAATATAATTTACTGATTAAAAAAGCAATTAGATGTACATAATTTATAAAGCAAACAATTTATGACAATATACATATTGCACGTACAATGATAATTATAAATATCAACATTTCCAAGCCGGGCAACAATCGTGTATAAAGGGACATCATTAGCGAGGGGCTGCATAATCTTCACTATACAAAAACTGTCAAATCAATATTAAATTTAATATATACACTTTTTCTAATTTGCAACTATTTATTTTATTCAATTTATTTTAGATAAAACAAATAACTTTTATAAACTTTTTTATAAAGTACATATTATTTTTGTAAAACTTCTTAAATTGAAACTAACCACTTTTATAGGTTAAAAATACGATAACATCCAAAACCAACAAAAACGTAAATTATTTTGTGTAACAATTTTAGAATGTATTTATTGCAAAGCTAAAAGTTATGTTTTGACAAAATTAAGTAATTAATTTATTAAGCAAATTTTATATGCATGCAAGAATATTTTCTTGATACCCTGTTTTTTGCTTTTAGATAAAAACGAAATTGTTTCAATTGTATATTAAAAATGATAATTCGAAAGTTATGGATTTTATAATGATGTAATTATAAAATATAGATTTTCTTAAGTTTTTATAAACATAACCTTCAAAAACAATTTTATAATGTTAAATCTTACAAGCAAATTAAAGTTAATATTATAATATACATATTATAATCAAACTTTTCATTTAAAACTAAATATTATTCATTCAACTTGCTTTCCCCTGATAACACAGCTATGCTCAAACGGTTTGATCAAAATTTGCTCAATGCAGAAACCGCATATTTGCACAATCTTTGTGCAAACCTTGTTTGGAAACCCAATAATTGTATGTTTAACTTGTTATTTACAATAAAAAATTAAGCAAATAAGTTAGATCAATCAAAATATTTAAAACTGTTATTATTTTAAATAGTTTTTAATATTATTTGTACAAATTATTTATAAATTGATAAGAGTAAATAAAAAATAATGGTAAAAATACTGAACGTAGTTATATATATTTTTTTTAATTTTCTGTAATTATATTTGTTAATATAATTAAACAGAAAAGTATTAATAAATATAAGGTTTGCATAAAATTTGCACAAACGTACGAACGCAGGACTGCACAATCTTTGTGCAAACTTTGATCAAACTATGTTATCAGAGTCATTCGTATTTTACTGAAATCATTTTAGATAGTTGATTTATTCATTAATTTTCTTGCAATATACTACTATTTTATTTATTTATTTAGTGCCAATATACGGCCCCGATTAAAATATCCTTAAGGAACTTCCCTAGGGAAAATTGAAACTGGTATTTTTTTTAAATAGAACAATGTAACAAATAAGTCATTGGAAACATAATTCAAAATGTAACTAAAAGATAATAACAATTGTTTATTTTTCGAGGAATTAATTTTTTTAAATAAAATTCTTACTAGAATATATATTTAAAATTGAAAAAAAAACAAAAAAAAGTATTAAAAATATTATAAAAAATGTTTCAAAGTAGACATTCTTTGAAATAGATCAATATTTGATTTGTAATATAGTTGTAGCATAAAAGTATTGAATTGATATATAACTAAAGAATGTCTATAAAAGGAATGTTAAACTAACAATGTTGTTTGTGTTGAGAACTGCTTTTTCTTATAAGTAATTTTATTTTTTAAAAGATAAAAGAAAAGTAGGCAATATTTCTGAATACAATATTAAAATTATTTATTGATTTTTTTATAAATTATAATAACTAATTTAAAATAAAATAATCATATTGTTGATTAAAGTTATAATTTGTGTTTAAAATTACGAGTTTTTAAACATATTCAACATAATTTTCAGTACGTATAATCGAAATAAGTAAAACCAAACATGCAATAACCCGAGAGGTTTTTTAATTTTTTAAATGGCTATAACCATATTGATTCACTGTAATAAAAAAAATCGTAGTTATTATATTATTATTTTCATAAATCCTGAATATTAAATAACATTATATTAATAAACTTATCAATATTTCTTTTACTTATTTTAGACTGTTCCTTTAGGGAAGAGACCAAATAATTATCAAATATAACTGTTTCTTAAAAAAAGTATACGCATAATGACAATATTGGTCAGGTAATGATAATATATTGTCACTGTATGATTATTTGTACTAGAGTTCTGTGACTTAAAAATTAACATGTAGCCTAAAATTAAATTAAACATAAATAAAATGTAACAAAATTTGTTTGTAATACGTGAATAAAATGTTAAAAAACAACAATTCGTGCAAAATTATTATTTTCACAATTCGGGATTTTGCTCTCTGTAAGATGACCTTATGAATGTTATTCTTTCCCCAATTACAACTCTTGCAGCAGACATATAAGGTGCGTGTTGCTCAGTGGTCTGTATGTTCCTTTCATGCAAATACTTTTTGAAACATTCTGAAACCGAATAAATGAATTTATTAGTATTTATATTATTTAATTAGCAATTAATTTAAAGTATATCAAAAAAATGTAAACTGTCTTGAAAAAAGTAATATTTTTTACATGATTATTATAAAAAATGAGAATTATTTAAATGAAATTTTGTACATACATTTTTTTTTATGTTTTATGTATGAAATGTATTATAGTTTTTATTGGAACAATAAATATTAAAAAAGTTAACAATAATTATAAGTTATAATTTATAACTTAAATAAAATGTAATAAATACTTTAAACAATGGTAATATAATGTTTTTTTTTAGAATTTTTTATTTCTGATTTATAATAAATGGTATTTTTATATTCAAATAATTTTTTTGTCTTATAAAAGTATGACATATTTTTGATAAAATATTATATTAATAATCTTTTTATTTCTTATTATCTTTATTTTCAAGATTTAATAAAAGATAACAAAAAATACTAGGATTTTTTCATTACCTGGACTGAAGAAAAAATGTTTACCTAATTACGGACCACTCTAATATATATATATATATATATATATATTTCTGATTATTAACATTCTTTTACACACAAATTACATTTTTATTTCTATTTACGTTTATGAATAAAACCATCGACTCAAGATTAAAAACATTATATTAATATGTTTAAAACCAAAGACATATATACATTTAATTATTCTTGATTCCAATTTCTTAACATTTTCGTGTTCTGAGGCGTTTTGTATAAAAAAATTCTGTGATTTAAAAAAAATTATGAAGTTTGCTCTCGAATGATATTGTAAACTTTTTTTTATCTTCAAAATTCACAACAAATGTATATTTTAAGTTTATTGTTAAAAAAAATGTATTTAATATCAGAAGGATACTAAAAAATATAATTCTTTAAACTGTTTAAGTTTGAAAATGTTATAAGAAAGAATTTAAAAATAATTACGTATACAATAAATAAAATATTTTTATGAAAATTCTAACTAACTTTTAAAATAATATAAATAATTATTGGTTTGCTGATAATATTTTAAAAAATTTAATAATTCGTAAGTGCGTATAATTTAGTTTACAATTAAAAAAAAATGTTTTGTCACGAGTTTTTTTTTTTTTTGTTTTTTTTTTTTTTGTTTTTTTTTTGTTTCACGAAAATGTAGTTCTTTCATCGTTGATGGACAATAACGAATTTTAATTAAAAGCATAAAAGAAAATAAATATAAAACGGATTATTATATTATTCTAATACGTTTTGTAACGATTTTATAAAACTTTGACTTGAACATTAAGTTAATTAACGATTCATTAAAACAAATGTGTAACAAAAAAATTACTTATTAACAAATCATATTTGCGTGCTTCCAATTTGATTCGTCCTTGATCTCTAGTCAACTTAGGCTTCAAACATCGCACTCATAACTCGGCTCTAGTCCAATAAAATGATAATAAATCTTTAATAAAAACTTTAGGTTCTTTTTTTTTCAAATGAGTATACTTTTTTCTCGGAATATATATATCATCTCCCAAAAAAACCTAAAAATAAAATATATTTTTAATATATAAGCAATATTTAGTAAATATTTTGCAATTTTGAAACTTGTCATAATTGTTACACTAAATAAGAAATACTTTTTCAATAAAAATTTATATTACATTTATACAAGTTTTTAATTTTAATTCTTAGATGTTGATCTGCTCAGATAAATTTTTAAAATATATTTATTATTTAATTTGTAACAATACAAGTTTATATTAAAGTATAAGATTTTATTTACTCCTCTGCCTTCAACATATGTAAGTAATAAGTCGTCGTTATTAACAGTTGGACCACCATTATTGGCATTTTGATCATCAGCTTGACCATTCATTGGAACGTTATTATTTACGTTGGGTGCATCTGGTACAGCTTCAACAACTGGTAGGCCGTCAGGTACATTTTGTTCATTGTTAACTACGTCATTTAAGACATTTGGTTCATTATCAACAGCGTTAATATTA
>JABFPM010004300.1:0-12879 GCA_022817325.1 Idris sp. 1 HC-2018 | reverse complement strand
CCCCCGGAGTGTGCGTACTTTTTGAACGACCCCATTTGTATATACTTAATATTATTATCATTAATGTAAAATAATCATACATTCACACTCAAACAAGTAAAATAAATTAAACCAAGTTGGTTTAACTAACTAAAGATGTCTTCGAATTTATATATTTCATTTTTAAGAAATTGAGTAGCTTAATTGAAAACTAAGTTAACTTCAAAAAGAAGCTAAAAAACTTATAGCATGTTAATATAACATTGCATAATATTAAGGGGACATGCAACCAAAATGGCTAAAATCGACAAAAGTAATCCGATGTTGATAAAAGTTTCTTTTATAATATTCTGTTTTGCTTATATATTAAAGATTTTTAGTGAAAAAATGAAAAAAACTTATTAATTTATTATTAAATTGTTAATAACTATTGAAATAATTGTTAATTTTGAAGAAGAATATGTACCAAACTATACGATCGATTTGCTTGTTTTTTGTTTTAAATTACTCTTTATGGTGTAGACAACAACTTGTATTGACTTAAATTTTCATATCGTGTAAATTAAAAAGTTACACTCAACTCCCTCTTAATGCAATATTTCTCTTAACGTAAAAAAAAACAAACAAACAAACAATTCTCTTATTGCAATAAATTCCGGAATCACTAAAATGGCGCGAAATTCAAAAATTATTTGTAATTTATTCTTACCTTTACAAAAGTTGTTCTTTTTAAAATCTCAAGCTTACTAAACACCATTTGAGTATTTCTGTGCTAAAAATTGCCTTTCGCATGGGATTCGAATGTATAAACTTAACCTAAACAACATGAAATTCATTGACAACGCGAAGGCGCATGCGCGTGATTTAAAAACTAAGCTTTGGTGCTTTATTGCATTATGAGAGAACTTCCGGTCCCGGAACATTGCATTGAGAGAGACTCGAGTGTATATTAATATTACTAAGAAAATGCATAAAAACAGCAGAAAAATAGCATAAAATTGAGCATTTTGTTAGTACAATGTTAATACTAAATGTTAAAAACAATTTATCAAAATTTGGATCAATATAAGTTGTTGCTTACATTCTTAGGAATATTTTAAAATAAAATAGAAGTGAATCGGTCGAGAACTTTAATACCAGTTCTTTTTTGAAAACTAAAAAACATGAAAAATAAAAACTTGAGAAAAACGTGTTTTATGCTTAAGTTATACATTTAAGCGCTGTTGACGCTTCTTGAAAAATTCATTTTTTTAATGTTTCTTAATGAGTATAATGAAAAAAGAAATTAAACACGTGAAAGAAGACACTTTAAACTATCAAAATATGTAATAAAACTTTTTTCAAATTTTTACACATTTTCGTCATTTTTTGGTTGTATGCCCCTTTAGAACTAGACCGAAATTTGCATTTTAGTCGCCTTATTTAGCATCATCAACATCAAGATTTTTTAACGAATAATAAAAAATGTATAAACAAAACGATTTTGGAAATAGTTGGTTTTGAAATGAAGGTTTCAGTACTAGACATAGCCGTTTTTGAAAGTAGAATGTCGATAAAAACTGGCCATAGCCAGTTTTAATACTAAGGTGGTAGATATAGCTGGTTTTGAAATTAATATAGTGAACATAGCCAAAGTAGTTAAAATAGTTAAGATTTTTCACATAAATTATTCATTTAAAAAAATAGGGGCATCAGGGTTGGATAGGAAACTTCTATGGCAGGATAACTTTTTGAACGAAAAGCCAGTTCATTTTTAGTTCTCCTCTAAAACCAGTGTAAAATAAATATGTTTACAAAATTTAAAAATAATACATTAGATAAAGTCGTTTTAAAAATAAGTTGGTGAACATATCGAGTTTTTGCACTAAAGAGCAATTTGTTGTATTCTCTTTTGGAGCGTGAAATTTATTTTTGTCACTAATCGAAATCGAGCTATGTTTTTTACTCACTTGTTTAAGAGTGACATTATAAACTCCCGCAAACATATAAAACAGCTCGATTTCTGCTCTCGAGACAAAAAATATTTGTCGGCTTACGCTCGGGCCTAGATATAGTACATCACTCAACAAGTAGGAGAAATTGGCGATTCCATGCGAGTGTGAAATAATCCAACGAGCGAAGCGAGTTACACACTTGCGTAAAATCGCCAAGATAAAACTATAATAGTTGATGAAATCTTTTTTTCATAATGTATTTTTGCACAACTTTTATAAATCTGACCACGCACCACGGTGTTTACAAGTTATTTTTCTTGAAATAATACGCATTGATAGATAAAATTAAAAAAACAATTAAAATAATGTTATTTGCATTTAAAAAGAATGTATTAGTTAAATAATTAATTAAAAATTAAATTATCTAATTGGTGGTTCTTGGCACGGTGTTTACACATTGTACGTATAACTTATGCTTGTAAAATGTAAACAATAAATTATACATATTAATCAATTCTTGAATTAATTTATTTGTTTTAAGGTTTGTAGTACGTAGTCCAAAATAATTTTCAGAAAGGAAAAAAAAATGAAAATAATAATTTGTTCATCTCTGAGAAGTAAAGTCAATTTTGGGTAATCATTTCCAATGTATTTGTGGAAAAGTATTTTATTTTAAAAGTTAACATTTTCATCTTTCAAAGTACAAATACAAGTTCGGTTAAAATAACTACTGCTAAACTGTTTAAGTACTTATGAAATAATTCAACATTTCATAAACTATAACGTGTACTGATATAAAAAATTATTTGATGAACTTTAATATATTTTTATAATTGTTAATTCTTTCGCGTCAAAGTATAATACAAATATCAATATAAGTAATGTTAATTTTAAAATATATTGTAAATCTATTACCAACATGATTAATTAGACTGGTTATTAAAGTACCTAAGATTGGAAACATGCCAAAAGATCTTGAAAATTGTAAAAAATTTGATTTCCTTGTTGACAAAAAAACCATACGTGAAAACAACGTGGTAGTTTATTTTGCTTTGCGAGTACACTCTACATTTTTTGTTGTGTTTTTTAAGTATCTCATATGCTTCAAGAATTTTGCAAGTTTTTTTCACACCTTCATTTCAACAATCATATTTTCAATAAAATTGCTGTTTTCTAAGAAGATAAGATTATTCCTTTTACATTTTCAAGAAATAATTTTATAATGAAAATTCTATCTCCCTTTTTTATGTCATTGCAGACGATAATGACTCATCTATTTACATCTAAAAATTATAATGTAAAGATGAAAAATTAACTCTCCTGTTTCATCTTATTTATGTCTCTCACATCTCTATGATATAATTTAAGTATCAAAAAATATTTCTTTTATCAGATCCGTTTTCGTCTTTTTTATATCTCCAAATGATAGTTTAAAGATAATAGAAGACATTTTTTTTCATGTTTTGTTAATCATTTTTATATCTCCATATAATAATTTAAAAACAAAAAAGAGATGAGAAAAATGACAAAAAAAACACAACATAAATAAGGAACATCTCTGTTTCATCTTTAAATTATCGTTGGAAGATGTTAAAGTGACAAAAAAAAACAAAAAAAAAAACATGAAATAAAGATGTTCCCTTTTTATCTTTAAATTAGCATTTGGAGATATATTGTTTTCATTCCAATTACTTTAATTACCTAACTAAAGATGTAACAAAAATCGTGATTTGTCAAAGGTTATTGTTATATATATTAATAAAAAAACAAACAAAAACACCTACATGATACAAACTAAAACAATTGCACATTGTTCTTACCTCCAGTTTTGGTATCAATAAAGAAATTAAAACTTCAACAAATTTTATCTTTTATAATAGTGCCGTTTTCTTCAGAATTTTGTAATTTTTTTCAAAATCTCGTTAAGATCCACCGAGATCTTTTTTAGTTTTTCATGGGTAATACTGACTTTACACTGTTTTTAGTATTATTTTTTATATAAAAAATGCTATGGTAAATCTGAAAAAATAATGCTTTTTTGAATTCTAGTTATTAATTTATAAATATGTTTTCATTGAATGTAAGAAATGTAAAAATTATACTCTTTTTTCAAAAAAATTTTGTCTTTTTTTTCACAGAGTTTAACCATTCTACGAAACTACAGAAAATAGTAAAAAAATACTTTGGTATGTTTTAGCACCATTAAATATAAATATTTTATTTCTTTTATTTAATTGTACATTTGTTAGAAATAAAAAAATAATAGAAATATAAAAGAAGTGCTTTGAAATGTTTGCAATTTACAAAAAATACATTCCATTCTTACATCCGATATTTACATTGATAAAGGCAAATTTGGATTCAAACTAATTTTGGTATAATGACACCAAAAATAACTATAGTTTTTGAAAAGGGTTTTCTATTACAAATCATGTGGAGCTGATGTGGAATAGTTACCCATAACTTTTGAAAACAGAATTAATCAAAACCACCTATATTCCCTTTTTTCAAAACCACCTATATTCCCTTTTTTCAAATATGAAAAAAGCTGAAAAATATGTATTATTTATAATTTACATGTTCTAGTCCTAGTGACTAGAACCTCTAATGACCTTAAAACAATATTACTTAAACTCTAATTCCTATTCCGCTCTCTCCTTTAATTTCTGCAGATACATCAAAAGTTGGAGTACAAATATCTGTAGGTGTTGGACAGGCTAAAGGCGCATGTCTCGGCTTTTTTTTAAACGAAAATTTATTATTTAAAGGCTGTATTTGGACGAAACTTGGATGTAATGCCGGTTCCATTGTTAAAACAGTATTAATTGCTACCGATTCTGATGACTTACTCTGCATTTCGATTTCTTCTGAATTAATTTTTTTTAAATTTGCGATAGATAATGAGGTTTGAATTTTTGGTGCTTCGTTTGGTCGTAAAGTTAGATTTTCAGTTGCCACAACTTCTTCATCCGCCTCATCAAAAGACATAAGAATGTCAGAATTTGGAGCAGAAAATGCTCCAAAGTACGAATCGTGAAGTGAAGAACTTAAAGCATGGTGGCACATAAAGGGGTCGAGGCACGATGTGAGATCATTAATATCGCTGCCACTGGTACATTTTTTAAAGTTATTTACTGATTGTGACAATGGTATTCTTTGGTGATCTTCAACACTGGAAAGAATTTCTTGACTTCTTGAAGATTCAGACCACTTAGAATCAGATGGTCTTCTAGAACTATATCTGAAAATTACAAGTATTTACAATTTTTTATATTGTATATTGAAATGACAAATACATTTGCAAAAACTTTTAAATCAAACTTCATACCTTGTAGACTCGAGTTCCATGAAAATTGATTCAAGAGGTTTGGAGTCTTTGCGTTCTACACTTCGAGTCACTTCAATCATCGGGTCGAACTCGGCATAGCCTTGTTCATTTTCATAAATATTTTCATAGCTTTTTAAATTCATTAACGCTGTATTAAACATTGGGTCAGAAGATCTAACGGAACTAATTCTTCGTTCATTAGTCTTTTCATTTAAATATGCCATTTCAGCAAAGTCATTGGAACCATTAACAGGATATCGCTTTTTAGGACAAGTATGCGGCATCATGTCGATGGGACTTGATGGTT
Organism: Idris sp. 1 HC-2018; assembly: GCA_022817325.1. Taxonomy (NCBI): domain Eukaryota; kingdom Metazoa; phylum Arthropoda; class Insecta; order Hymenoptera; family Scelionidae; genus Idris; species Idris sp. 1 HC-2018. Next base: position 7,331 of record JABFPM010004300.1, on the reverse strand, counting down.
CAGAATGAACTACTGGCACCACGAGTGAATTCATCAATCTACGCGACATAGAAGAATCTATTATTTGACTAGATTCACAAACGTTCATAGACATCGAGGTTGAGAACACCTTGGAATCTATATTTGTTCGGGAAGACCTTATTGTCTCGTTTCTCATTGGGGCTTGAAAATGAGGTAACTTGACGTACTCTGGGTGTAGTAAATTCGAAAGTCTATTTGGTGTGATATTGATTTGTTTATATGGTGACAACCTTTGTATTGGACTGCTTTTGCTGGATCTGATTTCCGAGTTGAGTAATGATAAATAGCTAAAGTCCTGAACTTTGAAATCCGTTGTTGGACTAAGAGAATCCAGCTTATTTACTGTGAATTTAGATTTATTTCGAAGAAATATCTTCTTCTGGTAATCATGAAGTCGACACTGAACCACTTTACCAAAATTAATTGACCCATTACATCTATTTTGCAAACTTTGTATAGAATAAGTAGTTTTGTTGTCAGCGTGAAGTTTAACAGTAGTAGTAGTAGTTGTTGTGTTAATATCAGGATTAGAAAGAGAAGACAAATTTGAGTTCTGCATATGGCAATGAACAGGACTGGAGCAAACAAATTGAGGATTAACAGGTCTTTCAGAAATACAAATCTCAGCATTCAGTACTGGGTCTGACATGGTGTTTACTTTATGGAATTTTCTATTTGTTACCACTACATCACTTTTCAAATTTTGGTATGATATAAATCTTGGTTCATAAAAGTTGGATAGATTTTTGTTCAGTTTTTTATGATTTATCCTCGGCAAATACCGAATTTTGCTGAAAGTTGGATCCAAGAGGTATTTGAGATTTTTTATTTTATCGATATTGTGATTTGAATCGATAATGTGATTGCGATCGTAGACGTATGTCGGTTCGAGCATCTTCTTTAAATCGTGAATATCTTCTTCGATAATATCAGCAGGTCGATAGCTATCCGATAATGAACGTGGGTTGCCAGACTCCGGAGAAATGTCCATATTTCTTTTTGACATTTCTAAACACTTTTTGCTAATAAATAAGTTGTTTTGTCTTTTTGCTGTGAAACTTTCTTCTGCAGGTATCCGACGAGCATCCATACTATTTACATCTGCTAGTTCTAAATTGGTATTTGAATCTCGTCTGGTTGGTGAGCAACCGTAATGACTTGGAGCAACTCCAAAGATTCCTACTAAGTTTTCTGCAATTTTTCCAGCTGCTATGCGCATTTCGCCATGATGAAATGCATATATCCAAGGATTGACAGCACTATGAGCCAATATCGGTAAACCTAACCAAATTACAGTCCACTCAGACAGAAGATTCGTGTTACAAAAAATATCCAACAGCATACATGTCTGAAAGTATTGAAAGATATATTTTATTTTTGTGAGTCAAGAAAATTAATTTAATTAAATTATACCATCAATCAAATGATCAATCTGATTATACATAATAATCTATTGATTTAAAAACTCACTTGAAATGGAAGCCATAAAAGGAAAAATGCACCCACAGTAATTGCTAAAATTTGGCCATAACGCGGCAAGGCAAGTGTTTGAGTTTGATGTCTAAATGAGAATTCCACGGTGTATATAGCACGAGCGTGTGCTCTAGCGACCCAGTAAACGTACATGTAACATCCTAGTAAAACTAATGCACTAGGCGCCCAAACTGCCATCACCAAAAATACTCGCACGGGTGGTTGGATCGCTGAGTTGAATCTACAGTTCTCGCTAAAACATAAATTCTAATGTTAAATGAGAATTTGCAAATAAGCAAATTATTTTTTAACATAATCATTAAAATTCAATATATTTTTGGATCCAAATATAATGACATGTAAATTCAAGAAAAACTTCAAACTGTATATGGGGCCATAACCAAAATGTATTTACAGAAAATATTTGAAATTGACTGCGTCCTTTTGGATAGGGTGACCAGTTGATTCTAGAGAAAAATCAAGACATTTCATCCAAACTTTAGTCATTTAGTCATTAAATTAAGTTTGACCAAAATATACAAATTAAAACATAATTTCATAAAATTTTTATATTCATTTGTATTTATAAAAATGTCAAGTAAGCTAACATATAAAACAAAGAAAAATTGTAAGTAATTATTATTACAATTATGCAAATATTTCTTAAATTATTCAGATATTTTTCTCACACTCGCTCTAGCAATACATAAAGTTTGTACACAAAATGTTATAAACAAATTATTAAAATATACGTTCCTTTAATCAAAGTTTAGCTGAATATTATTTCTACATTAAATATACACATTTCCTAAACATTTATAATATAGTATTATGATTAGTTTGAAATCTTATAAAACAATTCGAAACTTTGTACTTTAGAGTGTTTAGGCAGATAGAATTTAAAGGAGTTAATTACTAACTAAAATTCACCACAATTTATTTTAAACTTATTTATATTTGAAGTGAAAATTTGTATACATTTTGCTAAAAAAATCGGTCTTAAATTTATTCAAACTTTGAGCAAACTTTATTTAACATCCATTTGTACAGTTAGGGAAATTTTACATAACTGCTATTAAGATAGACTTATTATTTCATAGGTTCAAAAAATAAAAATGTTAATTAATTTTCAAAATGGTTGAGATTAAGATACTCTTAAAATTTGGAAAAAAAGTTAATTGACTTTTTATAAAAAATTTATTTTCCTTCAAAACTAATTGTTTTAAATTTAAAATGTAGTTAAAGAGTTTAGAATTGTTGGTAGCAACAGTTAAATGAATCTTAATCTGCAGAGCGAAAATTCTTAAATATAAAAGAAAAAATGATTTTAGCCTAGGAAAATTGAGATGGTGTGATAAGTACGCGGGACGTGTCCCTACTTTTTTATATAGATATTTCATGTGTTTTTCACATCATCTCTCCCCTTTTCCCTGCTTAAAGCATTTTGTGTATGACTTCTGCAATACCGCAAAATTAAGTAAAATTGATGGTTTTTATTATTTTTCAAATTTCAATTTTCACAATTCAATATTAAATTTTTAAATATCTAAAGCATTTTTGACATTAGTAAAATAATAATTAGCTTAATATACACTTTTACTGCATAATTTGAAAGTGTATATTAACTAAAATTATCACATTATAAAAATTTTAAGATTTTAATTTTGTCAGAGTGTATTAGTTAACCTTAAATGAACAATTTTATTAATGTTATACATTATAAAAGTGAATTTTTCAAGAGCACTTTCTGTTTTAAATTAATTTAAGCAGAATCTTCAACTTCAAATATCTCGAATAATGAAATTATTCGATTATTCTTTATATTATCACACGATGAATGTTAAATTGTTAAGTCAAAGTTTTTCCAATAGAAAAATGGATCAAGTGTATCATTACTCAAACTGCCAAACGTTTATGAACTTGAAATTAGTTTCTGTCATCTCTTACTACATACAGTAGAATTACTTCAATTTTTTGCTGATTTTCATTTTTTTAAACAGCAATATTAATTGTAATTACTTATTTATACACTTCAATAATATGCATTAAAAACCCGAATATAATATTAGTTTTTTGATATTAGATAGAGGCTTGTTTTGTTTTGACTGTTACAACTTTTCTGTACATTAATATTTTACGGTTCGTTAAATAACAAGAAAATGTTACATTATACAGGGTCTTTTTTATTTTAATGAAAGAAAAATATTTAAATCGTAACAGAAGAATGATTGAAATAATTATTTAAAGCTGAAGCGCAGTTTTTGTTCAATAATGAGGTTGAAATGGTCAAATGAAATACTCCATTGAACAAATATTATTTTGAATAAGAATCGAGTCGTCGGACACATTTCCAAGGCAAAGACTTGTTCAAATGACTAAGAAAATATGGATTTCTTTATCTGCATTTATTGATCAGCCGATGAGAGTGCAATTTTTTTTCTTTGCATTTGTTAAATATGCTCACTGTTACCTTGACACGTGAACGTTAGATTCCACTTTTGAGAAACATATTATTGCCATGTTTGACATTTTGTACTAAATATCATTTTTCACTTACTAAATCGATATAACATTCGAATGAAGTTATAACAACTTAGTAATTGATTTTAAATGATGAACTATAAACTTTGGTAAGTCAATTACTCATATTGTATAAAAAAATATTTAGTAACTAAAATAAGAAAATACAAAATACCACTAAAAATTACTCCTAAAAACAAGAATTTGTAACGAAGATTTGTTGTGGTCATTTCTAATTAGAATAATTCTTTCGTTATTCAAACTTTAAATTTATTTTATAATAAAAATCAATTAAAACATATATTGAAAGAGATCTAACACTTGTTTTAACAAAAACGTGATAAATAATAATATGTATACATACCAGTGAAAAAAATCATACAGTTACACACATATGTAACATGTATGTACAACATGCATGTAACACACAAGATTAACATGCATGCTACATGTGTGTTCTACATTGTGTTGCATGTGTGTTCATATGTATTGCATATGTGTTAAGGCACGCATGTTACATATATATTTCATGTATGTAATATACATGTTACATACATGTATAGCATGCGTGCTACATACATGTAACATGCATGCTTTTCTCATGGGTATTTCGTTTATTGATATTTTTATCAAACTTATTAATTTATTGTTCATTAATTTATTTCTGTTAGATTTCTAAAATTTGTAGTATACACAGAGACCAAAAACCAACTTTTACTGCTTGGTGTGCAAAATTTATTTTACAGAAGTCAAGCAGATGCATGATTTTTGAACAGTATTTGCTGCAAACTTCAATGTTTCCGACTTAACAGTTGAATTATGGTAAAGTTTTACAACAGAAGCTGTTAGAAATTTATGCAATATCTGTAAGATTTTTGTAAAAGAGATCTTGCTGTTTTAGACACAAGCAATATTAGCTTTTTTCGTCTCAGCGTTATAATTTGTGAAAACCAATAAAGTTTTTATTTAAATTTATCATTCATTTCTAGCAATAAATAAACTTGATATTAAAGGATATAGAAATTACATTTTCATGCAATTTACCTTTGATGTAAAATGTCACCCGTAAGATGTGAATAAATAAGAGGTGAGAATCCAACTCCTATTGCGTAAATCCAAAAACAGGCAATATATTTTTCAATACTGCTATGCGTTATTATATTTTTATATCTTAAAGGTTGTGCCAGAGATGTTAACCGATCAACTGCGATGGCTACTGTCACGAGGACACTTACACTGCATAAAGAGATTACAATACAGTACGGTGTGATACAAAGCAATGAAACTCCATTTTCTGGCAATCCCGAAAGTTCGATATGTATACCGAATGGCATGAATACTCCAACCTGTTGAACAGTAACATTGATTATTTCTCGTGAATGACATTTGTACTTACGTATTTACTATATGAATATAATTTGTCTTAATTTTTGTAATAAAAATGAAAATATTAAAACAGTAATAATTAAAAAAAAAAATTAATTGTAGTTTACACTTCCATTTTAAAATACAATAAATTTATTTTGTACGGGTAATTCTATGCTAACTCAGCATTATCATCCAACCATGGATCATTAAATGTTGAGATAAGTTTTTTTCTTTTTCTACGTGTCAGAAGAAGGCCAAATCTAGATTTTAAGTATTCTTAAGACGTTAAAATAATGTATAATGTGCCAAACTTGTTTATTTCTAAATAGAGCAATTTTAACCACCCTTTTTTAATTTTTGCTTTAAAATTCAGATCTGGGGTCTAAAAACATATTGTCAAAGACAATTTCTATCGGAAATTCTCGGGGAGTCAAATTTTAACGCGAGGCCCGTTAAATTTTCAATCGTATGCTTCGAACTATGCAAAAAATTGACTTTTCTTAAAAATTCAATTGTTCAAAAAACGATATTTTTTTGGCCTTTGTAACAGTTTTCGACAGCTTTTGGTCTCAATATTATAACAATATATTGTGTATTCATAATTTTGGCATACGTGTTCAATGACGGGCTCAAATCATTGAATTTTCGTTTATTTTTCCCGATTTTAATTAAATAACTTGAATTATAGGTGTCCGTGCATGGTTTTATGATGTATTTTATATTTTTATGACAAGAAATCGTCATTATTTATCAATTATAGTATTTTTGGGAGACTAATAAACAAACAATTATACTAAAAATCAATTAAAATGACCTCCACGTCTACAAAAATTAATTTTTCTCATTAAAAATTAAGTCCATAGATTTTTTTTATTTATAATATCTTGATTTAAGATGTATCATGAAGCTTTTAAATTAAAATTTAAATATTTTATTGAACTAGTTATATAACAAAAAAGAGTGATATTTATTTCTCCGTGATATTATTCAGTAATATTTTCGACCAGATTCATTTGACGTCCCGTATATCATTTCAAACGATCAGTCGAATCTTGCGTTATATATGCGTTACACTTTGCTCTTTACTCAATCTACGACCATTGTAATTAATAAAAAAATAAGTTAATAATATTTCTGTGCTTTGAATAAAAAATTAATTTGTATATATGATAAAATTACCCTGGTCTAAGATTGAGTAGCGAGCTAAGTGCTATACATGTGGTTTTTACGTAAGATTCCACCGGTGTTAAATAAGTTATTATAACTTTTAAACCGTGAGAAATCTTATTATGAAAATTCGATTTCTTATTATTGACTTCTGAACGAATCATTTGACGTAAAAATTTTTTTAAACAATTTCCAACTTTTCAAAAATTCATTTTTTTCTATAAATTTAAATTTGTTGCTATTTTAAATTGTTTAGTCATAAAGAATATACACCAGTTAGCTGACAGGTACCAGTTATCGTCATTTTTGCCATTAAAATTATTATTTAAAAAAATATACATGTAATTAATAAAGAAATATTTGATGATTGCTAATTTAAAATTTAACAATAAAAATATACTTTAGTATTGAAAAAATTTGTATGTAGCTGTAATCAAATATTTTTCAATTCAACTTTTCGAGCTTTCGTTAGAGGCTCTCGTTTTTAATAAAACAGTTTTTTTTAAACAATTTTTTAGTTTTATATGCTTTAATAATAAAATTATGCGATCAAACGAACTTATCAAGTGAAGTTCGATCGTAATTATGAAGATTGCCTCATCCGGATGAATAATAATAAATGTAGTACTGCTTCAGCATACGATTTAGGCAACAAGGTTCACGGGAAAAAAAACCAATGCTAAAGTTACAAAATTTTAAATGTAACGAATTATATGTTGATTTTACATTTGAATATTGTTAAATCAAAATTACCTGAATGTTAAAACTGCGATGAGTTCAAT
>JABFPM010004299.1:0-12883 GCA_022817325.1 Idris sp. 1 HC-2018 | reverse complement strand
CTGAATCTGTATTTTCAGAGCTTTCATTTCATCTATTTAAAACTATTATTTTATTAAGGTAATTTATATATATATTAATAATTAATTTTTTATTCATTTGACATGTCAAACTGAAGGTGGCTGAGTTCGCGTGGAACGCCCCATATATAATATATACATTTTCTACGTTGTGTATGATCTGTAGGTAGGAGCAAACAAATAATTTTTCTACTGTTTATTGATGAATATTATTTAAGCGGATGATTACTGTTGATTTATATGAGAAGGTAAAATAAATTGTATCATATAAATATATATACAAATAAATAATATAATAAAATATTGTAATTTGTAAAGAAATAAATTATATTACTAATTATATAATTGCTAAAGATATAATTTAAATAATTTTATTTTAAATTCTGTATCAAACTTGTGCTAAAATAATATGACTTAATCTACTTTATATTTTTCAAAACAATGTTCACGAGATTTTTTAATATAAATGAAATGGTAGTTTTAAAGAAAATAACAGCTGTACACGTAATATTTAATGTAAGATATATTTTATTAAAAAAACTGTAATAACTCATTTTTAAATAATAATAATAATTAAATATATCATCTTTGGTGCGGGATAGTCCAGTAGGCGTACTGTTTTCAAGCGCATTACCAAACAACGTTTCAGATAGTTTCCGAATTATTTTTCCAGGACTACCTTTGCTTTCTATAGTTTCGAACATTTCATTCGTAACGTAAATACCTCTTCCCACGTGCCTCTACATTGCAAAAAAAGATTATGAATATCACATTATGTTCTGAATTATAAATGAATGCAAACTATATTACCCAGCCATTTTTTGGATTTAAATATCCAACAATTGGAAAATGTCCGTTTGGATCTGCAGTTTTCTGGCTTCTCTGTTTAAAATCATGAAATTCATCTGAAATAGTAAAACGTCTTTTTTTATGTCAATAATTTTTTTATAATTCATTATAGAATTGTTATTGTGATCGGTTTTCATACCCTTCAACTCTTTGCAGACAGCGGCACATTCTTTTGTTAATACAATACTTCCTCGTGCAAAATCCTCCAACAAGTGATCCTTGTCAATAACTTTCTGCTTTTCTTTATCCAATTCACCTCGCAGAAATGCATTTTCATCTCGATACATTAACATTTTTTCTTCATAATGTTTCTTCCTTTCTTCCGTTAACTGGATTTTACATTGTAAACTAACGATAATTTGATCGCACTGTAAATAGAAATGGCAAAACAATATCATGAAAGACAAATTGAAATCAATAAAAATGAAGTTTCACAGCTGAAAATATCGAAAACAACCATTTTGCATTTCTTCGGAGAAATATTCTCAGTATTGTCTTCGTGATCTGTTGATTCATAGTGTCGTTTACTGCGAAATTTGGGCATTTTCGTATCCTCAGGTTCGATATATTGATACTGATCGTAACCCTTTAATGTACTGTTGCTGAAAATAGTCGTCAGTGGCGTACCTGCAGCATAGATTTCATCGTGAGTAATTTTAATGTTGCTGGTGCCACTGTGTTCCAATCTCTGATGAGTGCTGGAATCTTCCTGGTGAAAATAACAAAATTTCAATTGAAAATGTTGATGATTCAATAATGTAAATATTATCGCTCAAAATTGTAACATTACAAGCTATTACGTGTTCTTCGGTAGAAATTCATTTGACGACGTCATATAGAGTATGGTTTATTCATTTCAATTATAAATAAAAAATTAATTTTTAATAAAGTTGATATTATAATTTTCATGATTATATAATTCGAGTTTATTGCAATCTCGATTATGAACTGTAAATTAATAATAATAAACAAACAATATTCATAGGAATTAGTATATTGTGCAACATGTGGGAAAAGTTGGCGATTCTAAACGAGTGTGAGTTGACATCACGAACGAAGTGAGTGTAAATACACACGAGTGTAAATCGCCAATTTCTCAATTGTTGCATATAACATTTTTTCTTATAAATACAGTAAAGAGTGGCGTCTTTACAACGAGAATTATAGTGAAAGCTTAGAGGTTACGTGACAGATTAAAGTGACAGGAGTGGGAAAAGAAGTATCTTTTCCCATACTTTCGTGAAAAGATCAACTTTTCTCATACTCTTGTGAAAAGATCAACGTTTCCCACAGAAAAGAGTTGGAAAAGACGTCACTTTTACTGTATGTGTAAGAAAAATGTTATTATTTCATTATAGTAATAAAATTTGTCTAAATACAAAACTTTTAATTTTGTAATCTTTTTAAAAAATATTACGTATAATTATACATTTTTTGTCAAAAAATATTTGACAAAGTTAATGAAATGTATTTACCTTTTCTGTAATAATTTTTGAAACAACGTTCATGTCAGCTACTCGTTCTTTCTTCCTCTTCATTGAGTTCTTTGACCCTTGACTCTGTACTATTGTAAGTGTCGACGTGACTTTTGGGACTTGCTTCCAGCAATCCACCATCATTAATCATTGTTTCTGACAGGGTTTCATCCGCCAATTCTGCGACCTTAGGATCCAAATTCACAGTTTCTGTACCGTCATTTTCCTCCAGCTGGACTTGCTTAGATTCTCCATCAACCGTGGAATTATCTTTTTTGAGATTTGCCGATGATGATTTTTCACCATTTTTCTCACCAGATGTTTGACTAGTTTCTAACTTCGCAGTGGTATTGCCTGTATCTTACGGTGGTTTTCTTTCCGACAACTCTATCGCCTATTATCACATAAGATTTGTTAACTTAAAAAATGACGATCACGTTAATAGATAATGCGGAAAATACTAAAAAAAAGAAGTACGGTTAAATGTTGATAAAAATTTAATGTCAAGTTCACTTAAATTAAACTCAAGTCTTATTTTTTTAATTTAAATTGATTGTTGGTTTTCATTTATCAAATTCTATTTAAAAATATTTTAATTTTAAAGTGTTGAGCTCATTTCATTAACTTTTAAAAACAAGTTGAAGTTTGTAAACAGTAAATAAACAAAATTTCAAAATTTAAAATTTCCTTTTTCGATTTACAATACAATAATTTCTAGATTTTTCGTATTAAAAGATATTTTATATACTAGATTTTTGCTTTGCAGTTACAGAATAAAAATAATGTACTTTTTAACTTGTTACTTTCATTACCAAATTTTTTCTGTGGTAAAAGTTACTACTCAAACTCATTTTGAAATATTGATAAACAAAACGAATAAACTAACTGATGGTTATATATGAATGGTTTAGTTTCAAATGCAACTATGTTCAAAAAAAAGAAAATCAAGTCAATTTTTCTGAATTTTAAGAAAATAGAAGAAAAATATGAAAAGCATGAAAGAAATTAATATATTTTTATCATTTTCCAATGAAAAAATGAGAAATCTGAAAAAAATGTTTTGAAAAAATATTGCTGATTGCCTTTTTGAGCTTAGCTGCTTTTGAAACTAAACCCTTCATATAGTATATTGGAATAAACAAACAGACCTTCTTTTTTAATGCTGCGATTTTACTTTGCATCCAGTCTGGCATTGCATGAGGCGTTGGATCACTTGTCGTTTCCTTTTTTGACACTTTTTTCTAGAAATTAATGAGTCAAAGTAACAAAAAATCGTAAATAAGTATTATAAATTAAACATTTGACTTTTACCTTCTTCTTTTCCGGTTCACTAGCTGACTCGCAATTGGATGGATTTGGAAAATGAATTCGCCTATTGCTAAGAAGCTTCTTCAATTCTGTTTCGCTTTCTGAAATAATTATTACAATAACAAAATATAATTACTAAAACAAATATTATTTCAAGACTATATTTATTTCAACTCACTTGCGATTTTACAGAAGGTTCCCAAGCGTTTGCGACCATCAGGCAACTCGATATGAAATTTTTTAGTTAATGCCTTTTCGAGATTAAAATTTTGAACATTGCGGGACGACACAACACATGTATCAGTGCTGTTCAAGAATCGAACGTAAAGAAACTATTCTTGCGTTCCTAAGCTTGAGCTTCCTTCGTCTTGTTCAACATTCTCGGTACTATTCAACTCCCACTTAGCCGTTTTCTTTAAAGGCTCTTTTGGCTCCACTATTTTGAGAGGCATTATTTCTCAAACTGTTCGAATTAGTAAAAGCAAATTGCTGAAAATAGAATAAATATTAATTATCATTTTACTTAATTGCTCAAAAATATATGTGCGTGAAGTTTCCAACGTTTATTCTCCAACGAATAAGGACTTTCGTTCCATGTCATCAATAACCATATCATTTTTGCATTACGATTGTGAATAAAAATCTTGCATTATTTTTTTCTTCGAAATGCGTGTATCATTTACTGTTTTTGGTGTATTTGTATTTATTTTATACTTTTTGAAATTTTTCAATTTTTTTCTGTGAAAATTCCTTACTTATTGGTGAATAAACATTTAAAACTTCATGCCCATCAAAAATATGTGGGTAATGAACGCAAAAGAAATATTAAATAGAAACCAGGGGTTAACTTTACACAATGTATTTAAGTTCATTGAAAATTTGTTTATTCGAAAACAAAATTTTAATGAAATAACATGAATAAAATAAAAAAAACAAATTTATTGACCTCAGAATTAGTTAAAAGTCAAGGAACAATGATATATATTAAAATAAAATAATCAAATTTAAAAACTGAGTATTATAAAAAATATGTTGTCAAAAAGATAAGTTTTTTTTTCTTACATTTTTTCATTTTTCTTGAATTTTATTGTACATAACTTTTACACAAAAAATGTAATCAATCTGTCTTGACTATATAATTGTATTCTAGAGCTTTCAAAAAGTCAAAACCATTATTTGATTTTTATTTTTCAATGTTTATTTTATTCGGTTTACAATTCGATGCTTTTTGAAAAATTTTGAAGGCTTTGAGGGTTAAAAATCAGAAATTGATTTTTATTAATCGTAATCGATTGAGATAAATATTTGTCAAAAAACTGTAATTCTACTCCTAATCGTTATTTGTTCTATTTTCGATCTCTAATCAAAACAAGAAAATACATTCGTATTAAATCCGAATTATTAAAAAATTGTCCCATACATTTTCGAATTAAATAAATAACTTTTTTCAAACTACTGTTTTTACTGTAATTAAAATTTAATCTTGCTGATATAACTTTCGAAAAAACTTGTTTGCTGTTAACCACAATTTGCTTTTAATAATCAATTCATAAATCTCCCTGTACAAAATGAAAAACGACATTCACATTAAATGACAAAATTTTATTTTAATAAAATGTTATTACACACGAACATTTACTTGTTTCTTGATTATTAATAAATATTCCAGGAAAAGAAGTCTTGATTTGCAACAGTCGGATATAAAACACAAGAGTTTGTAAACAAATTTGTGACGGTCACTAGTTTGTTTTGGTCGCGCCTCTCTCAGTTTCGTTTTCTTGCTCTCCCTCTCTCTTACACTCATTTCCAAGTGCCGGCGCCCGGCGCAACAACAAAATTGCGCGGACAACTGATGAGGTATACGTGACACCCGCGACTCCTGAGGTCGTGAAACGCGGGATCTTTGTTGATTTCGTGATTCGGCGCATATTATTTTTTATTTTATTCTTGCAATTGAAAAAAGGAGAACAATATCTAGTCAACAGGGAATAGAGATTTTGTAACTTTGCTAGAAGCTGTATTGGTTTCGACCTACGTCGTAACGCCTTCATAAAGGTAAGTTTTTTATAACATTTTTTATAAGAAAAAGAATATTTGTAAGGTAAGTTTAAACTTTACAGTTCATAATCAAAATAAAACAATTATTTTCCGATTGTTCATTTTTTTTGTTTCAGATGTTGAGATGTATTTAAAGTTTAAAGGAATGGATGCATTAAAAAAATTTTCATCCACGGAGTAGATACTACTTTGAGCTCAACTGATGTGATTTACAGGTATAAAACATGAATGAAATGAAAATGTAGCCATTTTTGTTCAAGGTTTTGTTATTGTTTTCTTAATTGAAATGCCAAAATTGATATTATAAAAATCGAAATTAGAAAAAGTTGAATTTAGACAATTACTATACAAATATAATCAATTTCAAAAATTTTGAATAAGAAAAATGAATACAAATATTTAAGAAGAAATAACAACAACAATAATAATAATAACAATAAAACACACAAAAAACATTTTTGAGACTTAAAAATAAATTTATAAAAAATTATAAAAACGACCGCGAACCATTCGACACAAAATGTGCTCCAGTTTTAAAATGTCGTTACATTGACGTTTATTTTGATTCAAATAAACAATGAACAATTCATTTTCATGTTTTTATAATTTTTAAACAGCATAAATAAGCATACGCTCATTTTTATTTCTGGAATTCGAAATGTTTAAAATTTATAATTATTAAATGTTTAAAATAAGAAAAATGTAAAATAATTGAACAATTTTAATTGTACAAAAAATGTAGTTGCTCATAATTATTCTCAAATTTTTCAATTTAAATTTTATAATTTAATCCTTTTTTAAACAGAACATAATTGCACAATTTCGAAAAATTTATAATTTTCAAATGTTAAAATTGTAAACATTTCAAAATGTTATAAATTTAAAATTTTTGAAAATTTTAAACTGAAAAAAGGGAAAATTAAAAAGAATTGAAATTTAGGGGCGTTTGAAACGTTGGAAAATTTTTTGAAATTTGTTTAAATCCTTTAATTTTAAACATTACAAAATAAATCAAAAATTTGAGAATTTAACAAATTTTAAAAATTCAAAACTGTTTAAAAGTTGAAAATTTGAAAAAAATTTTATTTCAAAAGAATTTTGTAATTAAAAAATGTTTTTAAAAATAGACAATTTCAGAAATTTCGAAAATTGTTAAATATTTTTAGTTTTGAATTTTTTACTAATCAGAATGTTGTTTTTTCAGTACTTTTTGCATTCCTGGACTTGGCTTACAGATATTCAGATTGGATCGGCTAGAAAATAGAAAATTTTGGCACCAAAATTACCGCCAAAATTCCATAAATTGTCTGCTAAATTGAACTTAGTCACGACGTCAGAGTCAACATTCTGAAATGGATTAAAATCAGGTTGACTATCAGGACTGATTGTTATCCAAAGCCTGAAATTGAAGGTCAAAGAGTCGACCTTGGAACACGTCGAGACAAATGAGCATTTGGAGAACGACCGGATTTCAGTTTCTAGAATTTCAGTGCCGAAATGAGAAGGTGAGTTGGAAATTGTAGCATTTTTGAGAAAGTTTATTTTATTTGGAGATTGACCAGGATGGACCTTTAAAGCAGGATTTTTCTTACTGAAATTTGGGATTTCAGGTTGCTGGTAAAATTAATATTTAAATTGAAATGTCGAAATTATATTTTTTAAATTAATTGTATATTTTAATGTTGTATTTGTAATTTTGTGAATTTAATTTTTATATTTCGATTTTGTAGATGTAATTTGTGTAATTTTAATTTTATCATTTTAAGGTGATGGTTCAGATACACCTTTCCATCTCAATAACGCGGTCAGTTACTGAACATAAAATAAAGCTTCAATAAAAAGTCAAAATTAACCCAGCGATTCTCCAAAAGTGAGATAATCACTGGATTGTTTTACAATGTAAACAAAGTACAATTTTTCGTTCAGCAACTGACCGCGATTTTGTAAATAAAGCAACTTGAACAATCACCTTAATATAGTAATTTCAATGTTGTATTTGTATTTTTTTTTGAAATGTTAATTTTGTATTTGTAATTATGTAAATATTCGTAATTTCAATTTTATTATTTTAAATTTTTAATTCTTTATAATTGTAATTTTGTAAAACTCTTTCTTGAAATAAATTTGATAATTTGTCTTTTCTTTATAATTATTTTATTCATAATTTTTCTTTGATTTACACTTTTTTTTTACTTTCCAGAGCAAATTAAAAACTGTATAAAATTTCCGCAAGTGTTCGAATTTTTTGTACGTAAACGACGACGCGGTGTACTAGAACGGGCAGGACGCGGAAGAGCGCAAGTGCACGCACGCTGTTCAAAACCTAAACAAATTCCTTAACTTCACGAATCTCAATCGCAGTAAGGTTGCCAGCAAGATCAAATTGGAATTGCGCAGATTCGCTAACGAAGGGCCAAGGACGGAAACTTCCCCGACAATCTCGCCGATTTATATCCTCCACGACCAGGGAATTGAGACTGGAATTCGAGTCTCTTAGTAGACAGGTCTGTATTATAATAATAATGTCAATAAAATATTTTTATATTAACACTAGAACGATAAAGGCAGTCCATAGTTAACAGTAAAGAGCGTTAAACAAAAGTTTTCTTTACTTTAAAATAGAATATCTATAACGACCATAATTTTGATTGGTTTAATTTGACTATAAAAACCTATTTATTTGTTGTTAAAAATTAATTTATATCATATATTATAATTAAGCTTGGTCTACTTAATATAAATGAAACGAAATGAGAATTATTTGTTATAATTCTTATATTATTTTAAATTTGAGAAATACATACTTTTCAGCCTCAAGCTCGTCCATATAGATAAGTGCTTGGCGCTCCTGAGCGATATTTACAATTTCAATAAATAAATAAATGAAACGTTAAAAAATTGTTTTTAAACTTGAAATGATTTACAATCAAATTATAATAATCAAAATTTAATTCAAAATCTACTGTAACAAACATGCTGATTTGATTTCTTTTTATCATTATTAATAAAGCTGAATAGATATTTTAACTATTTCTTTGAATAATAGTATTGACAATCAAAATAATGGAAGACAAAAACGAAAAAAAATTACATGCTCAAAGAATGCAACAGATTCCCCTCAACTTGTACTAACAGCACCAAAACGACATTTAGTTCATCGTACAACATCATGGAGAGACAATAAAAAACGACGTACGTAATTTATGGAATATGAAAAAAATATAATTTTTGGAGAACGTGAACTGTGTGGAAAATTGTTTAATTTAATTAACATAATTTATTTATTATAATTTATTTTTTTAATTTACTTTAATAAACTATTTTCTATTTTAAGACTATTTTATAAACACTTTTTAGATGAAGATATCATACACATTTATCTACTATTACGTCATTCGGAAATGAAAATAAAACTGCCATTATATTTTTTTATTAGTTTTTGAGATGTGTTTAATTTTCATTTCATCATATTTCAATTTCAATTTAAATCCAGTCGAGAAATAAACGAGAAATAGATCGTAATTTTTTTTCTAAAAACTGCTCAATTAAGTTGCACTTATTTTCTTTTATACGCAGAGCTTTCTTCGGAAACAGAAGATACCATTGTCGAATCAACGCAGTCAACATCTAATGGCACAACTGAACCGTCTGCAAAAAGCTCTACACAACTGCTTCAAATGATCTTCGTCCAGCCTGCTACAACTGTTGAAAATGAACCAGTTATTTATCAAGAGAGGTCATACAATCCGGATTCCCTTGCTGAGGCATTAATGTCCAATCGAGCTGAGAGAAATATGCATCAATCATCGGCGACAAAAGGCTTTATTGATGTATTACAGTTGTGCGATAACATTATGTGAGATCACAATAAAACTGGTACTCTCAGTTTACAAAAGAACAATATTTATTTAATATAATTTGACAAAATGAAAAAGACAGATACAAAAAAAGATTGATTAACTGACTTTCTGGTTCAGTGGCCAACGTGGAACTGAACTATGGTGGGGCGCGAGCTAGCTTAGCACTGCGACAGCGCCATCTCTAAGTAACCCGCGCGAGATTTAAAATCCCTTGAACCCAGTTTCTTCGTATTCCCACAATTATATTTGAAAAATCGAATTTGTCAATTTATGATACAATTATGATGGTGCAAGCAATGTCCTTGCGATATAATTTATGCGCAAAAGCTCGATATGCACTTTTTGAAATGTGTTGTGCGTTTGCTGGTCCAAAATTCACAAAACCACCTTTAACTCAGTACAGTCTTGACAAGTTATTAAATCCTGTTGATGAGCATATAAAGTATGTTTTTTTTGTGAAAAATGTAACGTTGAATTAGACAAGCCTATCTTAATAACTCAATTAAAAAACCAATGTAAAGAAGAAATGTCCTAAATGTAAGACAGAAAAAATATTGTCTACGTCCGAAGATAACTATTTCATGCTTATTAGCGTCGAACAACAATTGAAAATGTTATTAGAGGATCAATCTATTCAAGAATCGGTAGTTGAAAATGTTAAACAGCATTCGGCGACAAACGAATCTAAACAGAACATTAAAGATGTTTTTCAGTCTCAGCGGTATGTTAACAACGATTTACGAGCCAAAAACGACGATCGTAATTTTGTTTTATCACTTAATGTGAATTTAGATGGCGGAAAAATGCTCGACAACAGCGCTTACAGTTTGTGGCCGATTCAAATGATCATGAACGAATTACAAGAGAAATTGCGAAGATTTGTATTCATATTAGCAGCGTTATTTTACACGAGACGTGAACCAAAACCTGAGTTCATGAATTTGTATCTCAAATATTTTGTAAAACAAATGATTCCTCTTGCCGAGAAAGGTATAACGGTGAAAGATAAATTTGGTATAGATATGACATTTTACTTTTTCGTTTTCTTGTTTTCGGTCGACTCTCCTGCGCGTGCAATAATTCAGAACATATTGCAATACAATGGCTACTTCGCGTGCAACTGGTGCTACGAATTCGGCGAATCTGTAGACGGAAAAGTTAAATATACGATGTCGAAGACTGACGTAAAGTTGCGTACACATGCTGAGTATGTAATCGACGCTGCGAGTGCACAAATGATTAATGAAAGTTCCAGTACCTCGTCAACGAAAAGTAAGAAACAACCAGTAAAAACGGTTTTTGGTGTAAAAGGAAGTACGGAATTATTAAATCTTCCCCATTTCGATGTTATAAAAGGATTAAGTGCGGAATATTTACACAATGTGTTACTTGGAATCGTGAAACAATTATGGTTCCATTGGAAAAAAAATTATCTTACACCAAAGCAATTTGAAATAATCGAAAATCGATTACTAAATGTCACTCCTACTAAAGAAATTCATCGTCATTCAAAAGCCAGAAATGGTATGAAGCAGTGGAATGCTGCAGACTGGGAATACTGGTTCCTATTCTACAGCGTTCCTTGTCTTCAAGGGGTTTTGAATTACAATTTTTTTAAATCGTACACTTTGTTTGTATCCGCGATTTATAGTATACTGACTATGGACATTTCTGAAGCTATGCTTTGTGAATCAGAGGCTAATATTTTACAATTTGCTTGGGATTGTGAGGTAAATTACGGTAAAGCGTTTATGACTTTCAATTTGCACATTGCCAAACACTTAGTCTTACTTGTACGTGAAAACGGACCCTTGTGGGCTACTTCTGCGTTCATCTTTGAAAGTAACATGGGTCGATTTAAAAGAGAAGTTACTGGACCTACGGGAGTTTTGTTACAAATAGCAAGAAAAACACTGCAACATAACGAAATGAAACGTAATATTGAAAAGATGGATGAACGCAAAAAGAGTACGGTGTTTTGTCAACAATTGTTCCAACGACGAAAACTGAAATCTGAATATGTAAGATCCAGCGACGGTTGTGTCTTGTATGGTTGCGTTAACAAGTCGAATGAATTTGAAAAATGTATTTACAAAGACAAAATGTACCACAGTTTGATGTACACAAAAACAAGAAAAAGTGACGATACTTTTGTACAGTTAATAAATGGTAAATTCGGAAGAATCGTTTCTTTTCAGTTGACTAATGAAAATTGTGTAGTGAGATTACATACTGTCGAAACAAAAGTCTGTATAGATTATACCAGATTTCATATCTTTCACATCGTTTGTGTTATTGAAAATAAATTGATATTCCCATCACAGATATCAAAACGAAAGTAGTTCATATTAAGGTATCGCAAAGCGAATCAGACAATTATATTTGCATTCCGCCAAACAATTTGTTACTATTGTAAAATTTTACTGTAAAAATGAGGCTTTTTTACAATATTCGATTACTGTATGATAATAATATCAAAATTATTAAACAATTTAATCGTTAATGATCTGTATCAATGATTTTCCGTTTTTCACCTTTTCATATAAATCAAAAGCAATCATCCGCTAGACAAAAAGTAGACAATTTATATATTATATATAATAATATATATCTTCATAATTTAAATAATTAAAAATATAATTTATTATAATATAATATAATATATAATAAATAATATATAATATAAAATATAATAATATAATAAATTATTTATAATTGCTTATTTAAAAATGTATGAAAACAATATTCGAGACACATGCAAGTCAAGTATACTGTACATACTGCCATATATTATGAATATACATGTGCATGTGTACCTTTTACCATAAACAGTAGCATAAAACTTTTATTTGCGTTGACTAGATTGTTAACTACCACATGATCACAAAAATTACCACAAATTGTATTTCAGGTAAGATTATTATTTAAAAATGAGTTATAAGAAATTGTTTAATGTCAGTTTTTTTAATAAAATATATCTTACATTAAATATTACGTGTACAGCTGTTATTTTCATTAAAACTACCTTTTCATTTATATTAAAAAATCTCGTGAACATTGTTTTGAAAAATATAAAGTAGATTAAGTCATATTATTTTAGCACAAGTTTGATACAGAATTTAAAATAAAATTATTTAAATTATATAATTATTAATATAATTTATTTCTTGTGATGGCAGAATTGACACGTGACAATTCAGCCATCACGCGCGGGAAGCGAGGCGCGCGGTCACTCGAGCTCGATCGATATCGAGCGAACGAGGATTGCGCCGCGAGAGAGCAGCACCTCCCGGGACACGAGGGAACGCAATTTTG
>JABFPM010004298.1:0-12885 GCA_022817325.1 Idris sp. 1 HC-2018 | reverse complement strand
TATCAGCAACTGTATTTTTGTGTGGTTCTGTGTTATGAAAATTGCAGAATTATCACTGATAAACAAAAGTGCCAACATTGGCGTTAATAAAAAAAACAACTATCCCAGTATCGGCAAACTACTCAGGTATGTTTGTATACCAGTACTGATTTATAACAAAGCCAGTACTACACTGATAACCTCGGGCCATTATTGGCTAACAATAGTGCCAGTGTTGGGCCATTTGTTCAACTCTGGCACTTTCCCATTGGGATGCCTCCTCTAGAGGTCACAAGAACCGGGAGAAAGATGTCTGAACGCGGTCATTGGAAGGCACACGAATTTGTTACTTGGCTTCTATTTTATAGTTTGCCTGTATTAAAACCAATTCTTCCGACAAAATTCTTACAACATTGGGCTTTTCTCAATACGCTAATTTTTGTCTTATCCGATTCGTAAAAGAAATTCCCAAATTGTATGAAACGAATTAATACAATACTTTCAACACACATCTCTTAACACATTTGGCAGCAAGTGTTTATCAATCCGGCCCTCTTTGGACTCACAGTGCTTTTCTATATGAAGACTATTATCAAAAAGTTATTAAATTTGTATGAAATTCACAGTCAGTTGCTTTACAAGTTTGTAATAATTTTCGTCTTAGAAAAGTTGTTTATCATCTATATGATTTATGTATAGATCAATTCACATCACAAGAGCGATTGTTTATCGAGAAAATGTTGTATAACAAAGATTCACAAGAATCATTGATATCAGTTGATGGAATCCAACTAATAAGCAATCCAATAATGAAACGATTGTCAAGAGAACACTACTTAGCGTTTAGTCGAATAAATCTTAATTTGAATTTTGAGTCGCAATACAATTATTATTTAAGAATAAAAATAAAAAACGAGTTGATTCATTCAAGCGATTACAAAAAAGTTAAAAAAAGAAATAGTTTTACTGTTTTCTTAGACTCGAATGATATTTTTGAAATCAGGACATTTATTGTAATAAAAGACGATGAATGTGAAAAATGCTACGCTTTAGGGTACTGTTTTTCTAAATCAAATGTTCTACTTGTACCGGAAGCCAAAATAAAACATATAATAGTTTTAAAAGAAAAATGTAAAGATTTAGCAGTCGTTCACTGTTCTTCAATAATTGAAAAAGTCATTATTATAGAATTAAAAAATATCGGATTCGTAAAATCTAAATGTCCAACTCGTAATGAGCATCTTGTTTGAATTTTACATTTCACCATAACAAAAACAATGTTTTTAGTAAAATGTTATACTTCCGTTTACATTCAGCCATGTGGTTTTTTATTTCCCGAATAAATATTTGTATAAATGAAATTTATCGTTGTCAGTATCATTATATATAATGAAAGGTATACCTTTCGAGTGTAAAATGAAATCAAGATATTTAAACTAGCAGTAGGAATATATAAAAATTTTATACATATTTTTATATAAATTGATGTATTTTTGTTGATATATAAATACGAACATATTACATTTTATAAAATTTTTATAAAATATTTTATATAAATTGATATAGTTTTTTTTATGTAAAAACAAATATGTTATTTTTTGTAAAACTTTTATATAATAAATTTATAAATGTTGGTTATATATTTTAAAATATAAACTTATTTATAAAATTTTTATATTATCAAAATATACAATTTTAAAATATAATTATTA
This sequence comes from Idris sp. 1 HC-2018, assembly GCA_022817325.1. Lineage (NCBI taxonomy): Eukaryota > Metazoa > Arthropoda > Insecta > Hymenoptera > Scelionidae > Idris > Idris sp. 1 HC-2018. The sequence goes on along the minus strand of JABFPM010004298.1, from coordinate 11,194 downwards.
TATAAATTCTTGTATAAAATTTTTATAAAATGAAATTATAAAAAAACATTATATATACAAATTTATATAAAATTATATAAAATTAATATATATTTTATATTAATTATATATTTTTGTATATAAATTCGTCCGTGAGGGATCGTTGCACGATGTTACATATGGTTTTAAAAAATGTTTTCTTGAAATTATTTAAATATTCTTCAGATTTTATTGCGTGTAGTTGGTATAGCAAAAATCTATCTAATCCCAAGCTTGACCTGTTGAATACAATGTTTGTTTTTTAAACATTATTGTTTTATTTTTATAATTTTAATAATTGCTTTGACTTCATTATGAATTAATTTACCAAACCGATTTATAGAAAATGATTTATTGAATATTATTTGGTCTTAAAACTGAAGTCGTAATTACCCCCATATAATTTACAAATTGTATTAAATTAAGCAGTAATAGTTTTTTTTTAATTTTCACAACATTTTATACAGAGTGCATCATTTTAATCTATCGGAGGGAATATAAAACTAAACATCGGATCAAAAAAAGTGGAGAATGAAAGTTGTTCGTCTCGTTGGGGGACCTTGCAATTTTTAATATGAACCCCCATTTATTTTGCAGATTCGAATTCCCCAGAAAAAATTACACCGGTTTGATCTACGAAAAATGTAATTTTGATTACAAATGGCGCTGTAATCGACAAAACTTAAAAAATTGCTATAAAATGGAAATATCGCAAAAAATACACATCGATTCGGAAAACAAGAAAACACGTGTCAAATATTATTCAAAAATATATCCAATGATACTAGACTCGACCGCCATCTTTTACCCCGGGAGCAGGAGAATAGGTAATTGTGTATTTTTCGCGATATTTCCAATTTTGGCAGCTTTTTAAGTTTTGTCGATTACAGCGCCACCTGTAATCAAAATTATATTTTTCGTAAGTCAAACCGATGTAATTTTTTCTGGAGAATTCGAACCTGCAAAAAAATGGGGGTTCCTATTAAAAATTGCAAAGTTGCCCCCCGGCCCACACCTCGGGGTGCGGCTGGGGGGTCTTGTTTTGTATCATTGGTTGCCCCCAACGAGACGAACAACTTTCATTATCCACTTTTTTTGATTCGATGCTTAGTTTTCGAAATATTCCCTCTGATAAATTGAAACGGTCCACTCTTTATAAAAATACATTTCATACAATATCTGTAAATGTATATACGCTAGTACATACGCTAGTGCAAACAGCACGCGGAGCGCGCAGAGGGCGCAGTGAGCCTAGTTTTGTAATTTTTCATTCTTAAATAACAAAATAAAGGTATTACAAAGATTTAAATATATGTTTAATTTTAGCTCATTATTTACTATTTTTTAGTCAAAAAAGATATCACTGATGTTCAGTAAAAAAAGTACCTATTGCACATGTCTAAATAGTGTAGACTTTTACTGAAAATCAGTCATTCTTTTTTTACATGTATGAATTTTGATTTTTAAGTTAATTGAATAAGTTCAGTACAACTATACTGATGCAAAAGAAATGAACTCATTACAGTCTTATATGGCACTTGCACATTCTTTATTCAGCTCATATATGAGTAATATATTCCAAATAATTATTAAATTTTACTTCATAATAATTAGTATAATAGGCTCTCTAGACTGATTTTACAGTAATAATATTTACCACATAAATATATATACATAATCTCATCGTCATTAATATTATAATATTAATAGTACAGTACCATGCATATGTATGTTCTACGTATAATGAATAACTAAACACAAAAAGATTATTAAATTTTACTTTAATTTTACTACATGAGCAACAAATTTTAAAATATTATTCTAATTTTATTCATTCTATCTCTTTAATGAATCACTTTCTTATAAAAACATGTTTAAGAGTTTCTACGACTCTCCTTTACAAAATAACCAAATTTTGAAATATTTTTTTATTTTATTAATCGATACAAAATTTGTTATACGAAACATTTTTTTAAAAACGTTTTAAAATTTGTGTACACATCATTACTTAGCTACTTACTAACACTTTTGTTTTTCGGTACAATATATCGAATGATTGTAATTCACCCAGAACATATTTTGATTCAATGGATGACTCTACAATATGCTGACCATCTTTAATTGATTGTTTTAGGTGCTGACTTCATATAAAAAGTTTTTACAATATTTCAAATAACAAACCTGAACTGTCTATAGTTGCAAAACCTTTTAACTGTCATTTTAATATAATATTTGAAGATAAAAAATTTGGGAATGGCTATAATAAAATTTTACTATTTTTTCAAATTATACAAATTGCGTTTATAATAATGTTTACAGAAAACTAAACAAATATTATAAAACAATATTTGTTGTAATTTAATTTTAAATACAAATTAAATTGTACAATTTTTATGACATTCAATAAAAATGTAATTTTTAGGACAAAATGTCTGTGAAGCCATATGTCTATTAAACTAAACGTTCTAAAACCGCATTTTAGTGGTGCTACTTTAAACCTTTTGTTGGAATGCTTATAAGTATTTTCATTGTAATTTCTTATGGAAAATCTTTGTTAAGCGTTCCAGAAAAACTTCAAAGTTTTTTCACTGAAACGTTTGTTTTTGTAGTAAACAGTTTTGTGAAAAGACCATCCAAGAAAGGTATTTACGACATAATAAAGGAAAAACAACTCTTGTACTTATTTGCTTATAACATCAAAATAAGAGCTAAATTAACATGTTTTGCAAGCAGGTTTATTTATAAAATATACTTACCTCAAAATCATCAATTGAAATATGGCAAATAATAAATAAGTTTGTAGCATTATATCATTAGCAATTTTTAAATAAGCGAAACCAATTGAATCAAATTGTTCTTTCAAATAAAATTTAATTCGTTCTTTTAAAGGCGATAAACTAAAAAAATATTTTCTTTAATTACAAAATAGGAATTTTTTTCTAAATGAGATATAAATTCATAAGTCTTTTTTCACTCACCTTATTGCTACAAAGTATTTCTTACCAGTCTGATGAAAAGATGTCAAATTTTAATTTTGAATAAATGAATACAAAATATTTTTATAAGGGTAACTTCAAAAAATATATTTTGTTCAATATTTATTAAACTGATTTAATTTTTTCATCAGTGATTTTTCTTTGATGTTACTTATTAATATAATAAATTAAATTTCTTGGCATAATATATTATCATTATTTTTAGAAAAAAATCAGTCATTAAATGTATTAAGATTTGTCACAAAAGCTTCCATATCAAATAATTTCGATTTTATTTAAACATTTATGCAAATTTACGTACACTAAGAGCATTATAGAGGCCTGATCATCATCACTGCAAAAACAAGTGCCTGTTTTTGAAGGCACAAGACACTTTTTGAGTGTCTTTTTCTGAAAATAGTGTCTTTTTCACATAAGTGACTCCCTTAAAGTGACATTTAAAAAGTCACTTTAACGTCTTTTTTTAGTAGAAGTCATTTTTTCTGTCTTAATTGTAGAAGACACTTGAAAAAGATGGTAAATACGCCTTAAATGAAGGCGTTTTGTTTTACTTAAGACACTTTTATAGAAAGACATTTAAAAAAAAACTAAAAATATCTTTTATTGAATTAAGTATATTTGTATAGTATACATATACACTGTATGCGTACATTGTATACATATACATTTATTTTCATTGAATTTCAAAACTTATTTTTTTATAATTTATAAATTGTTATACGTTTAAGAAAATTATCTTTACAAAATTGTGAAGTTACAAAAATACTTTATAAAATGAATATATTTAAGTAGTCAATTTATCTAATAAAAATTAATTTGTTGAAAAATTAAACTTAATATGTGCATATTATGCATGTGGACGTACAGTATTATATAAAGAACGGTAAATTTAGAACAATAATTTTCAAATCTTGTTACTTATTTTTTATCGAAAAGTTTATTTAGACAATAATACAAAAAGTGTTAATATATTATACAAAAAATTGAATCACGTTTTTAAAATGACGATTTTTTTATAATTTTGAATAAAGTAATTTTATGTAAATTTTTTTATTTACTTTTAGCACAATTGAACTTTTGAATTATGTAACCAATATAAAATTTGAGTTGTGGTAAACGGTACGATGTTTACGAAACTGTGGTCTGTGGATCTGAAACACGTGGAACTCAGATCCGCCATTTTTATTACCTATCCTTTAGTGTGTTTCATATGTTGGTACTAAACATGTTACTTTTGCCTGTTGGCTTTTTCATTCCTGTGAAGTGCAGAATCAAAACACTGCTTTGTTACATCGAAATTTCTATTTGTATTTGCACAATGGCCGAAAAAACTGTGTATTTTTCTATTTTTAATAGAACTAAAAGGATCACGTTTCAAACAAGTGATGACTGTCCACAAATACATAGTTTGATACAAGAGTTCTCAAAAGTTGCTAACAAAGATTCCTCTCTCAGAAAAATGATTGAAAACAAGATATTAATCTTTCAAGGTAAAGATAAAAACGAGAAAGTATGCGATATAGAAGAAAGTGACGAGATTAGTGACTGCTGTGACATAATTGTACTTGTCATCAAAGCTGAAGTTGATTTAATGCCCGTTTCAGATCAGCAATTATTAGAAATTGAAAATTAATCACAGTCTCAGGTAAAAGAAAAGTACAAAAAGTAATTCGAAAATGACTTGTTGATCTAAAATAACAAATAAAAGTTGTGCAAATGTGTACATATCATGCTAAACAAGAGATCAATTTTATTTTCATATTCATTCGAATGCATTTGTTAATAGGAATCTGACAAAACGGTTCAACGTAAGAATTCTCAAAAGCCGAAATTGTGTATATCAAAAGCAAGATTTCTTGCAAATCTTCCTATTTTGCCTGAAAATCTGCAGAAACATATAGATGAAGGTAATATGGATGAATTTTTGTCGAAGTAAATGTTAGTCTGGGCACGAGGTTTGCGTCAAGAGACAGATGACCCGAAACCACGAAATTATGACAACTACGCGCGAACAATTTCATTTAAATTATCCTGAGTTGAAAGGAGTAACAAGTGAACATGAAAGTATACTAAAAATCAGCTGAAACGAAGTGATAAGTAAAGTTCCGATTTATAAAAATAGGTATCACAAAAACATATAAATAATATTTGCTTTTTTTAATATCTATCATGTAAAAAGGCTTTTAATTAAAATTATAATGAGCCTTTAACTAATTAAAAAAGAAAAAATATAATTTTTCAGTAGCATTACAAACTGAACCCAATTTAAAAGTCACTTACGACTTTGGCTTAGCTGATTTTTTAAATAAGAAATATTGCTTTAATATATCGTTTAATATCTTTAATTATGTGTAAATCTAAACGCATATATTGAGCAAATGTATCAGCAATGAACACTCCAGGGAAAGTACAAGGGAAAATGTAAAGGGTCAAGGAAAAAAAGTCAAAACATCAAAGTGAGGACAAAGATACACCGCAAAAATGTGTTGAAATCAGTGCAGTACGTCAAAAAATGTTTTATAAATGATATATACACAATAATATTTAGTCTATTCATTAGATTAAAATACTAAATTTGGTCTCTAGTACTTAAATTTTATCACTTTTAGGGCTTTCCAAGGTGAGAAACATCAGGAAAGTGCAAAAACAATTAAATATTGGAAAGACAATGACGACTCAGCTAATGTTCATCACTTACTGATGGAAACTTTTTTTTGCACGTCGTGAATGGGTCAAATCAGAAGCTGTTACTGGAATTACAGATGTAGTAACAGAATATCCAATGCTGAAATTATGTTCTTTAGTAACAAATCAAAATTTTCAATCATAGTTTTTAAAAGTAAAAAACATTATAAATTTTAATGTCAAATTTTATGTTTAGATTATGCAGAAGATGAAATTAACCAGCAAAGACTGTGAAATGCTTTGTGTATCTATTGAGCAGTTGAAAAATTAACTATTTATTTTTTAATGAAAGTTACTGATGAGCATTCCACAGCTTGCATTTTCGACCAATTAGACATCAGCTTAACTATAAAGAAGCACTGTAACATTAACGAACCGTTAATAACTATTGCAGAAATAAGTTTAATAACGTGTTTTATAATTTGAAGAAACAGTAATTAATTAAAGATTAATTGTATACAAATGTTCATTTAGATTTTACTTTTTGATGTCTTTAGTTGAAATGTTTTTAAACCAAAATGTCAATACTACGGTTACACTCGAGTTCATAATTCGCAATTGTTTTTTTTATACTTTAAACAGATTCAGTTTAATTATCTAAGTTATTTTGAATTATCATTTCAATGCATAAATGTTTAAAATACAATTTAAAATGTATTTATCAACTACAAAGGCTGATAAAAAATAGCTGCACTTACATCAAGTTAAAGAGAAAATTTTATTAATTCTTTTTTTTTACATTATGTAGTACAGTTTGATTAGAACTTTTTGTATTGAAAATCCGGACTAAGATCTTTTTATTGTATTCCACAAGCTAAAATTAGAATGCCAGACTAAATTTGCAATTCTGAATAAAAAACTGACTAAATTTTTATTTGGCTTTCCTTAATTCATATTTTTTTTGGCTCATATGATTGAAAATTCGATTTTTCGATTACATAGTTTTTACAGTGTTGGATATTTTTTTACTTTTTTTATATTATTTGATTTATTTTTATTTGGTAATATCAATTAACTTCATATTTTTTACAGGCTGGCAAGTCGACGAAGGAATTACTATGCTCGGAGAAAACATCTTTAAGACTTGTCATGTACGTTCAAAATGGTTTTATCAACAGTGCCCGCATCGTCGCAGAAAAAGTGCTTCTGTAATAATGTCTCAACCAACTACAGCGAAATGTATTGCTTGTCTACTCGCATGCTATTATGCATGGAATACAAATAGACCTAATACAAATTGTAAAACTTTAGCTTATTTGGAATATGGACTTTTGGATACTCTTTCAACTGGTGCGAACATTAATCAATTTTTGAGGAAAGTTCGTAATAAGTGTGGTGACTATGACAATTCTGTAGAGTAGAGCTACTTTGTCAATACTGTCGACTTATTTTAATATTTTTGTAACCAATTTTATTAACTTGAATAATTTTGTGCAAAGTTTTCATTGCTGTAAACCTCTTACATAGCTTTCAGATTAGAGATTCAGAGGCAGCAAATGAAGTTACATATTATGACAAAAAAGTTATTATATTTGAGTTTAATTATGTTTAATATTTAAAATGATTATTTATTAATTCATATAAAAATGGTTATATTAACAGTTTAAGATTACAATTATGTCTACAATACGTAGATAATCATTCCATAGGTATGATTATTCGATATTTAATTAATCTTTGTGATATCTTGCGTTTAAAAAATTAAGATTCTTTGTTCTGATTAAAAATATTATTTAAAATTATGTTAAATATGCAGTCTATAAAATATGAAAGAAAAAATAATTTAATTTGGATGCGATAAAACTTGTATTTCTTCGAACTGATGAGTACTTTAATGGTTGAAATATAGACAAAGTGATTACATTACATCTGTGATTATAAATAAATATAATATTTAATGTATTAAATTAAATAGTTATCATAAAAATATAGTATTTACTTTCAAATTTTTTATGGTTTTTGGTAAAAAATAAACACATTTGTATAAAACATTAAAATACAGTTTATTTCTTTGCCTTAAATTAAATTTTATTTATAAATTAAATTTTACATTTATCACATTGTCCAATACATATTTATTATTCTCTATTGGTTTCAAGGTTAACATTTGTGATAAATTTAACCGTAAAACTCGTTATATCCATGGTTTGATAAAAGAACATACTTATTTCTATTTACTGTAAATACATAAAATAGATGTGGAAAAATAATCAATACCATATTAAATTGTCCTCTTAATAATTTATCTATTAGATACTTTGAATTTACAGGATAAAGTAACATGTCTGGGGTTAAAAGACTACATATCTGTGCTATATCGTCTACATGTATTTGTGTCCGTATCTTCATCTAAGTGTTGTCTTATTTCATCCTACAAAAAAATTATTTTTAATATTTGTAATTGTTATACTGCTTATATTCTTATATATCACAAAAAAAAGAATTTATTGAAATCTGGAATTCTATCAAATAAGACTAAAAAATTTCAGCTCAATGTATTTAAATTGTACAAATTATGTGACATTAATTTTAAATTGTTTTACCATCATCTTTAAATGTTTATTTTGAATATATAAATATTAGGGTGTTTCAAAACAAAATTTTTCAACTGGCTACGGAGAAAAACAAAAGTTCAATTTGAAAGAAAAAGGGGCCCCGAACTTTTTAACATTTTGTCAAGTCTAAAGAGCGCACGAGAGCTCAAACAACCCGATTTTTTAGTACTTTTTTGTATTAGTTGCTCGCAAAGTAGTTTAGATCAATCCGATTCTCTCTATTTTTTATATTTAGACCAAAGATATGTGCCGTCCTAGACCCCCATAAATTTATTTACATCCGCCGTTAACTTAGGCCAGAACTATTTAAATTTGACTTTTTTCAATTGTTTGAACCACTCACGGCTTTTAAATCAATATAAAAATATCAAAATTAATGCAAAAAGTGAAAAAAAATTAATAAATTTAACTCCTAATGCCTTTAAATGTTAAATCTTAGGTTAATTTTGTATATAAATAAACAAAAATATTTTGCATTAATTATATGACAGAAAACTTATTTGAAAGCCGTGATTAAAATAGCCAAACATTTTTTAAAAAAAGTCAAATTTTAATAGTTCTGGCCTACGCTTAAACAATGGTGGAAGTAAATAAATTTGCAGGCGTCTTGGAGAGCATATATCTTAAAAAACAGCAGGAATTTGATTGATCTAATATACTTTGCGAGCAGTTAATATGAAAAAATACTAAAAAAATTGGGGTTTTTGGAGCTCCCGTGCGCTCCTCAGGCTCTAGGCAAAGTGACTAAAAGTTCGTGGCCCCTTTTTCTTTCAACTTAAACTTTAATTTTCCTCTTAGCCAGTTAACATTTTTGTTTTTTTTAAACACTCTAATAAATATAGAAAGGAAAAGTTCATAGATTTAAAAAAATAGAATACTAATTGTGAATTATTACAATTCATAATCTAATTATAACTTGATAATTACCAGTAAAAATTTTTAAAAAATATCTAATATTTCGTTTAGTCCTTCAGTTATATGTTCTATGGCAACGTGAGAAGTTCAAAACGTTTCTCAAATGTTGACCAAAAATTGTGCGACATACAGTTGTAGATATCGTGTTAGAAGGACCAGTTGGACTGGATTTTCTATAGAAAAATTTATTCACAAATATTTGATTTTTTTCTATTTTACATTGAGTAATTGCATCAGTAATTTATTATTGTTATTTAAGCAATATCTTGATTTTGATTTATTTGAACATCTGCAGTATTTCCATGTTCATCAATGTTTTCTTCATTTATTACTGCAGTTTTGTCCGGCTTAATTTTGGAAACGTGCTGCTCAAACAATTTCCATTTCGAAAAAGTTGCTCTGCAACCGTTGAACACACACTTTACTTTCAAATGAGCTTCATTTTTATGTAAAGTACTTACATGTTTCACTAATAAACTGTCAACAACTGTGACAAATGAACAATTTAGACAAAAGTGCTTCATAATTTTTACTACTTATAAGAAGCCGAAATTCATGTTAACAAATTATGATATGATATAACCTTTATCACTCAAATGTATGTTTCTCAATAAAAATTGAAGTATAGGTTAAGAACTGAGGCATTATTTCTGAAGGCAAATAAGTGTCTTCTTTGAAGGTACCAAAAGTGCCTTTATAAAAGTGTCTTAAAAAAAGACACTTGTTTTTGCAGTAATTTGTGAGAGTAATGTGACATACCCTACTCAGCATAAGTTTTTTTTATATCTACCGTTAAATTGTTTAATAACTCCTTTAACTAAATGAAAAATTAATAAATATGTTTGCAATTGAAAAATAAAATTAAGAATACATGTTTGATTAAAAAATCTCAAAAGCTATCAAAATTACTTTGCCCCTTCCCCTCCATTCATACGAACATCTTTTTAAAAGAATACATTTTTTACTGCGAATAATTAACTGCAATTTTTTTAAACTGCATTTGTATTATAAGTTATTATAAGTTTCTCAATCAATTTTTAAAATTGATAGATACACAATTAAGACTTTAATAAAAATTTTGTTTTCACAGTGTTATTCCATTTTAAAGATATCACCCTTAATCAAGCTGTTTATTTTTATTTAGCTAACTAAATTGTCACTTTGAATGTATTTACTTCGCGAATTGCTATACCCAAAGCTTCTCGCAGTATTATTGTACCAAACTCATGAACTAGAAAATCAAATATAAGTAGTTATTAGTAACATATAATGTAATCAAAGCGATGCTTAAGATCTTGTAGTTGTCAATAAGTAATTAAGTTATTATCGTGTGTCATAATAAAAGTACTTCGTAAAAAGAAAGACGGAGTTTACTGAAATTTTCAACCTTACGATATAATTAAAATAAAAAATTGAAACACATATATAATTAAATGAAACAAAATTTTTGTGAAAGCAAAGAAATTCGAACTTTGTAAAAATAACGGATACCGTACTGACGATGGACAATATTTTTAATCATAAATTTATAACCAGTTTTTTACAATAAAGCATTGATATTTTGAAAAAAAGAAAACAACACAAAAGATGATTTTACTTATAAAATATGTAATCGTGCTTATCATATTGTAAGACAGTTAACTGCTTGGGTGTACTATAATGCACAAGAGGCTAAATGAAAAAAATGAATCATGTGAATGAAATGAACTCCAAAAAGAGACTTTAAATAAAAATACTGAAAGAACACAGCAAGATATTGATGATGCAATTTTACAGTTGAAAAATGGTTTAATGAAAAAAGTATCATTCTAAAACAAGATGTAACTGATTCGTAAATAAGAATCAAAGAATCAGAAACGAATCAAAAATGCACTATTATTAAATGCAGCAATAAAAAATAGCTAATCATATATTAAAGACTCATATGAAACGAGATTATACGATGAAGCAGAAAAATTGTTGAACCCATTGTTAATAAAAAAGGCATATATATATATTTTTTTTTTAAAGAGCTAGCTGTGAAAG
>JABFPM010004297.1:0-12886 GCA_022817325.1 Idris sp. 1 HC-2018 | reverse complement strand
GTTGATTGTTTGTCAGTGCTTTCTACCCGCCCGGTAGTTCCGGCAGCGGCGCACCAGGTCGAATTTTCTGTAGCGCAGGCAATGCCATTGTGGTATCAATCTCATGTTTTCAATTGCCTGCAACAATAACACGTGTGTTACAAAGTCGTCATTGTATAACTGTGTCAATGATTTTTGTATCCCATAAAGTGACAAAATGTAGGAACGACGTCACCATCGAGGGGGAAAAAGTCATTTTATTTGGCCGTCTATTATTATGTTTACTATATCGTCTGAATCACGAGAAACGATTTTCGAATGAGCCAAGGTGTTTCAGATCAGTTCAACAAGTTGTTGGCCCTGACCTTTTTTGAATTTTTATTTCATCTGATAAGGGACACTTTGCAAGCGACTCCACTGGTAGATGTCAAAGCTCGTTGAAAACAAATTTTCACAACAGTGTATAAGAAACTTTTCATAATTTATTTTACTCTTAACATAAATTAATTTAAAATTATAGATTCATTATATTTAGTTTACTATAGTTTCATTATTTAAGTATTTTATAAACTTGAATAATTTTAACTTGATAAGATTTTAGAACAAATGTTTTTGTCAGAAAACTTTGTGACTATTTTCAATGTTCACAGGCAAATTCTCATCCGTTTATTTGAACTTAATACAACATCCTTTTAACACTTTATCGTTACTTCCTAGATCTCAATTTCTAAAATTAATTTTTATCTTTTATAATTACTCGTGGAAATGTCAAGCAAGACTTTTATCGAGCACGAAGTACTTAATAGTATACAAACAACAGCAAAAAATCGTTCAAACGTGACACTCTTTTATTATTGTACTTTCTTTACTATAAGGTGTATATTTTTTTTCCTAACAACTTACAGATAATTGATTATTACAGGAAGAGACAAAGTAATTTTAGAATCTACTTTGAGAATTCAATTCCAATGATGACAGTTTGATAACTAAAAATATTACCAAAGACAAACAGCTTAATGAAAAAAATATTAGCAAGCAAGTTTGAAAAACTTTGAAAATTGCATTTAAAGTTCGATTGGTAAAGTTCTCAAAACTTGAGATAACGTGATTTAAAAAATAATATTTCAAATGATAATAAATAATTTAATTATAGCTTTTTTATTTTTATTTTTGTATTCAATAAACAATTGTAAAAGCTATTAAAGGAAGCAGAGGGCACGAAAATTGAGACGAATGAAATGTGTTAGAAGTCAAAGCCCTGATATTCATGATGATGCATCTCCCACGCGAACTTTGACACACAACTTTCGCCTCCGTTATAATATAAGTGCATATAATACACGTGCCAATGAAAACGATTCAAGCTTCGTTCTTAATAAATAATGTCATAAGTAACTTGCGAATATCAAATACAATTTTTTCCATTCAAACTGTATCACTAATCATTGAATACATTTTATTTTAAGTTCAAAGTTGTACAATTAATTTGATCTAAATTAAGTGTATAATTCTATTAACTTTTTTATAGATACTTGCTGGGTAGATTAAGATACATATGAAATGATTTTAATTTGATGAAAAACATCTGTTAAAATCGAGGTGTCGAACAGATTATAATAGATTAACACTAGGAAGTGCCAAGGGGGAAATCCGCTCTCACAGCTATTTATTGAAATGATCATTTTAATTATTTACTCGATCATCACTTAAATAAAAATCGTTATTTTGAAACTTCTATTTTGAATAATTAAAAGTTTATTTGCTTGTTTTTATAATAAAGTTTATGTACAAAATAAAAATATTATATTTCTATTTTAAATGAAAGTTCAAACATTAAATTGATTGTAAACTTGATTTTATAATAAACATAGAAACCTTTCAATTTTACACAGAAAATTGACTGAAACTTCGATTCTTATAGAAAAATTTTGATTAAAACTTTTTCAGTTTGTTTACTTTTCTCAGGTAAAAGTTGTCGAAATGTCAACCAATCATTTTGATTTTTAATATTTATTGTACTTTTGTGGGGAACAAAGTTTTGTTGGAAAATCTTGTAGCACTAATTTGTACACCGATACCACATCAACAGCCTGCCATTATCAGATTGTCAAATGTCAGTCTATAAACTTGTGTTATAAGTGCGAGCAAATAGTCTCATTGTTAGCGGGAATAACATTAGTATGTAAAACGAATGACCCAGTTTGTCCAAGTTACACTGGACGGTCGTTTGGCCGGTCATGTATCATCTGCGTAGACTTATTTCACAAACAAGTTTCACACGGTCAAAATTTTTGTGTTAGATGGTTCTTGAACTTTTTCAATACCTACATTTTTCAATGACTGAATTATTAAATCACATTTTTCTGTTAGATCACACAATTCCGAAATGATTTAATTTTTATAAAATGATCATTATAAAAAGTTGTATATTATTATTTTTTTTTTAAAAAAAGTATAATAGCCTATAAGTTTTATGTTTTACAAATATTATTTAAATTTTCCAAAAATAAGAAAAAAAATTTATTATAAATTTTAGAAAAAAATAAGCTTTGAAATTCGACTTTTTTGTATGTTTTTTGTTATAAGTATATATTTTGTTATAATTTTATGTACATTGCTTTATAAAAATATGGTTTTTCATTTATGAAATTTTTCAGTAGGCGCGTTCAGTCTATAAATATAAAAAAATGAAAAATATAGAGAATTTATTTATAAAATAATTTTATATAGTGAAATTTATTCTAAAAAAATATGTATTATGTTTTCTAAAGGATATAAAGCTTTATAGTTGAAATCGATTTTTTTTACTTTATTTCATTATTGATAGAAAAAATGCTATTGTAATGTGTTTAAACAATTTACTTGAGTAATGTGATCGAGCTAAGTTTTATGGTCATCTTAAAGTTTATCTATTATATTCGTTAACATGAATAAACGAAAATTAATATAGACTATGGTCCTTTTAATATTGACAAAATTAAATTTGTTCATGTTTTATATAAGAAAAAGTTATTAAATTCAGAGCAGAAGCCATTTTTCATCAATTTACGAAGAAATATATTAAAATAAAAATATATGGAAAAAAGATATTCGAATTTGTTTATTAAATTTTTAATTTTTTGAAAAAAAACAACAACGGGTATTAAAATCATTACGTTCATTTCTTTATCATATGAGCATAATTTGAGAAAATAACGATGAAAGATATTATTTTACTAATTGATCAACAGTTTTCTTTTGAGATTGTTCAAAAAAAGATAACAAATATAATGTGGACTAAAGTTGTTTTTTTAAAATTATTATTATTAATTTTTTAATAAATATCAATTAAATGAATTAGGAAATTTAAAATTAATTGACCGCTTCAATATAGAAAAATTTTATTTTATAGCATAAAAAATAATCAATAATTTTATTTTTAGGATGCAAAATGAATTATTTATAATTTTGATGCTAATTTAAATGATTATGTTGTTCTGCATTTTTAAGAATATTTTTTAAATGAAATAAATCTTAAATAATTTTAAACATCTTGTTGATCTCTACATTTTTTAAAAAAACATCCACTAAAGAAACGACGTAAATTTATCAAAACATTGGTAAAGGTATTGCATCTTGTATAAGCAAATAAAAGAAACATTTGATATAAAATAAATAAAAAGTATAAAAGGTTAAATAATAAAGTTAAAAAAATAAATAGTTCGGTAAGAATAAAAACTTTGTTTTTTGATTAGCAAACAAATTTACCGATATATTTCTTCAAAAAATAATACAAAGCATAACATTTTTAAAAAGTTAGAATGGAAACTTCAACTTAAATTGCAAATAAAATTTAAATTTCATCAAAATATGTGTAAATTGAGTTAAATCAAAGTTATAAGACTTACTGCTTCTGGATCCCCAGCGGGATATCCTCCAGTAAAGTTGAGGAGCGAAAGCAGAAAAACTGTTAGATACAATATCCACCTCAAACTGCACAGCTTCATTGATGGGAACAACAATTATCAATCACGCAAGAATTAAAAGTGTAACTTGAAAATTGATAATTCAGTTGAAATTTGTTAAATATACTCTTCAACGGCCAATATAAGACTGAGTTTGAGTAGTCTCGGGCATCATCTAATATAGAGTATGTCGAGCACACTCCCACCCCGTGTTTTCCATAGCATGCAGGATGTTTTCCTTTGTTAAATGTTTACGACATTAAATTTTGCCACCCTTTAACGTCATTCATACGGAAAAAATTAAAATGTTCATAAATTTGTCGGCAGTTTTAATTAGATTCAGGATAACCGGGTGAACTTTGCAATTGTTCAATTCTTTGTAATAGATAAACCTTTAAATACAAATTTATGAATATATTATTCATATGCAATGCTGTTTAAAAAGTGTCCTTTTTCATGAAAGTGAAAAATAAAATACATTCATAACACCATATAAAAGTAATAATTATTTTATCGTTACTCTTCTCAACTGTTTTTTTAATTGATTTCAAAAATTAAAAATTATTTATTAAATTTGTTTCATGAAATGAAAATAATGCTTGATATAATATATGAAGTCTTATGTTAGGACTTGAGAACTTGATAAAGTTTCATTCTTTTTTTATTGATTTAAAATTTGCACATTCATTTTAGAAATATTTTTTTTTCATTTATTATTTTTTAAAAAAGAAAGTAACATTGAAATACTCTCTTCCGGAACAGTTTATTCTGTCTGTATATTCATTAAAAATGTTTAATCTTATCTTCTTTCAATAGTTATTGTAACTTTTAATGTTTTCAAATTTTTCTGCGATATCATTAATTCATTAATATCATTCTTGTGTACGTCATAATTTAATATTTTTCTTATGACATTATAAAAATTCAGCGATAATACTTAAAAAAAATAAATTTATGCATCTGCTGCAGAGTTCATTCTCCTATTTAATTATGATTTTCAACACAATGGTCGCTTGAAAAAGTGTAAAAATAGACTGTAAAATGTATTAAACGATTCACTTTAATAAAATGTGTGCGTAACTCAACAAACAAAATTAATAACTAACGTCAAACTGTACATTTATATATAAGTATATTCTAATTTAAGATAGTTTTAGTTATTAAACACAATACCATATATAAAATTTTGTGAAAATATTCATCAAGCGTATCATATTTCAAACTTTTCACGTCACTTTATTCAACTGGTCGCGAATTTATTCAGAAAAGCTTCCGCCTATGACGTGAATGATACATGTTATTTCAGAACCTCAATTAGAGATTACGTCCATGACAGTGATCCAGATAAACTAATCATCACAATAGTTTTAATTATTTTGAATGCTTTGATAGAATTTTTTTAACCGTATCTAATTTTTTGGTAACAAATGCATTTTCAATTGGTTCCCCTAGGCTTTTGAAGTAAATACATGTATACAAGTGAATTCCATTCAAAAGTTTTTGTTATTGTTTGTTCACGGTCATATTATATAATTATACAAATGACTGAAATCAAATAAAAAAAAATTATGCTGTACAAATGAACTTGATGGAATTGATTTTAAAATTATCTTATGGTATCATTTATTTAAATGTTTTCATATTAAATGTTTTACTCAAAATATTTTTATTTTCCAGCTTATTTCAGTTCCTGCTCATACATTACCACCGATGTCCTTGTTGTGCACTTCTTTTCTTCTCTCCCTCAACATGCAGTCTTCATCGAAAAACAAGGATATACAAAAAAAGTAAGAATAAGAAGATGATTAATATTATTTTCAAATAGTCAGTTAAACTTTGATCTTATTAAATTTTACCATGCTTTTAATTTTAGTGAGACAAGACAAACTTTAGAAGGTGAATCTGACATTGAATTCGAAGAACTTGAACAGAATGAAACTGCTGATAAGTTTGTTAATAAAGTGAAGCAGGAACAGGAAGAGCCAGTGAATTCAAAAATTGTTACTTATGACTGGAAATTCTTATCGGAGGTGATTCCTATCAGTGAAACTATCTGATTTTTAGGTAAAAATGAACTTTGTAAATACCTTTTTTCGAAAAGCATTCATTTATTTATACTTTTAATGCCAATATCATTAATGATGATTTGTATATACATTACACCGTTGACAATAAAGATGTTATTGTATTAACACCAATTGTTTAAATAAAAAAATGAATGTGAAATGACAATTTTTTAGACAGGTGTAGGATATTGATCCAATTTTTGTGACACTTCCACTAATTCTGTAATTGCTTCCAATAATCTGTCAGCGTACTCCTTGTCTAACTTCAAAAGTTGCAACACCACACTTCTTCTGTCAATGTACATAAATTTTGAATACTTCTTGGGATCTCCTAATAAACTGACACACTGTTTTCCATCTAACAACACCGAAGGAAAGTACATGGCAGCAATGGATACAGCACAAGGAGTTTGCTCTTCGATACCTGTCGAAATTTCCGTCCAACTGGGTACAGCTAAATTTGAATCGTGCAGTCTTAAAGTTTCGATAAGAACACTGTAATAATGTTTAACCACATCTACTTGGTAACTTTTTCTGAAAGTTCTATTAGTGCACAAATGAAGGAACACAATAACGTCTTGGGCCAATGGACAATATCTTGACATTTGATAGTCGACAATCACACTCTTCAAAGGAGAGCTGTTGTCAAACATAATGTTGTTGCTCCAGAGGTCTGAGTGTGTTATGACATTTTGTTTGCTCTTGGATGGCTCAATACATCTTAACCAGGCTTCACATGCGTATTTTACTTTACTACTGTCAAGTCCCAAATATTCAGCCAAATAGATGGACAAAGAGACACCTGTTTGAAACCACGCAGTCCGGGGACCTTCGTTGTAGTAACTATTAAGTTTAAAGGAAACCGGGGAAATTTTATTTAACGGCTTACCAACTCTTTTCTCAGCTAGAATAGAAGCTGCATGCATTCTAGCTATGGTAGATAAAGCTGATATCACTTCTTCTTTGGTCAATAGTTTCCCACGGTTCGAGAAATTCTTCATTCTGAGGTCTTCTGTCACTATCATTTCGTTGCTGATCAGGTAACACTTGGGAAACCATTGTTCCCCTTTGTACTCGTATTCGAGCAGTGGCACCACTTGACTGTAGAATGCAATTTCCTGATCAAATACGCCCAATTCTTCGAGACATTTTGAAAGTATTGCATTGTTCGGAGGAATACACTTCACAAAAAAGGTTTTCGTTTCTAGCTCACCAGTTTGTTTTTTACGTACGGTGATTTTCAGACATTTGTGTAGACCTAAAAATCCGAGCTTTTCGTTGGAGTAAGATAGAATGTCAGAGTTAATGACGTGTACTTCTTCGTTCCAGGCACTTGTGGCTATAGTTTGAATTTGGACTGATGAAAGAATTCGCGGAGCTTCTTCAATAATATTCAAGTTTGGAGGCGCCACAACTTCGGATAAACGTTCTGTCAAAGTTTCTCCGTCCATAATTGCAAATTGATTGTTAGAGAACACTTGCTTATATTGTTCTCGTGCATAAAAATGTAATCTAACTTGAGTGATTTATTTCAACAGATATGGTTCAAAGTATTTAAATGATATAAGTCATAAATTCAAAATGATTTTAGTAAACACATTAGCAAGATAATAAACTTTTTTTTCAAATAGAACCGCCGTATTAATTTATATAATGTTACTTTAATGTGTTTAATGTTAATGAGACGAGCAGCTGCATGAACTTAATTGAAATGTCAATAGTCAATGTAAACTTATTATTTCTAGATCATGTTTACAACAAATTTTAAATAAGTATTACTATCAATGTTGTAATTGTTGGTAAAAGAAGATTTGTTTTTTATTAATAACGCAAACTGGGAATGAGTGACATCATTTATTTATTGAAAGGTATTTATAGAACTCAAAAACATTCAAGTACAATTTTAAATATCTTGATATAAAGCCAGTGATTAAAACAATTTTTTTATATACTCAGATAAAT
This sequence comes from Idris sp. 1 HC-2018, assembly GCA_022817325.1. Taxonomy (NCBI): domain Eukaryota; kingdom Metazoa; phylum Arthropoda; class Insecta; order Hymenoptera; family Scelionidae; genus Idris; species Idris sp. 1 HC-2018. Next base: position 4,935 of record JABFPM010004297.1, on the reverse strand, counting down.
AACATTTTTTTAACCCATCTCAGGATTTCCAGATTTATTACCCATCACCAATATGAACTTTAAAGTATGAATTGCGGTTTTTTGTACTTCTTATCGGTTCAGATTTTCTGGGTAACGAGGATTGTATTCATTAATTTAGTTAGTTCCTTTGTTTGTTTTTTTTTTTTTTAATAATATTTACCAACTTTATCTTATAATGAAATATTGATATTTTTGCACATAAAAATTGTTAACAATAAGATACTATTGTTTAAATTATTAAAAACAAATCAACATTAATTTATTTAAAATTATATTTATGAAACTAAGTATTTGATTCTAAAATTTGATTGAATTTTTATTTCATTAAAAAACACAATAAACTAATTTAAATTGAATTCAATAATTTTTATGAAATGGATTCATTAATTATCAATTAGGGGGGAGATTTAATACTAGATAAAGTGGCTGGAATAACCGAAACAAAATCTTAAATTTATTTGCTTTGAAATTATGATTCACATTTTGCTTTTTATGCTGTGTTAAAAGTGCTATTAAAATATTTTATTCAGAACTCATAACTCGTAATTATATTCACATTTTAAATACTTATTCCTTTTTTTTATATAAAAGAATACTTAGAATTTATGTTAAATTTCTATTTAAAAATGTAATGTCATTAACTACTTACTGCTCTTTACAGGTGGATTATTTTTATTAGAGTCATTACTGTGCCCTTTTGTTAAAATATAAACATTTAATTTTAACTTTTATTTCTTTACAAAATATATCAATCAAAATAAAAGTATAACCTTAATTAATATTACGTTAAGTTATTATAATAATAATTATAAATAATAATACATTTCAATTAAATAATTATATCTATACTGAAAGGTGAAAAATAACGCAAAACTATTTATAAAAAACGCCTTTATTTTTCACGTGAAAAATATCATTTATCTAAAAATGTATACATCTTACAAATTTAATAATAATTTTTTCTTAAAAATAACAAAAATATCTAAACAGTCTTTGAAGAGGTTTACAATATCTGCTTTTCAGGCGGTGCTAAAAAACAAATTAAAATATTAAAAAATAAAAGCATATCCATTTTATTGAAAAATTAAAAAATGATACTAATATTCCATATTGGCATTCAAATAAAAAATGCGTTAGTTCAAGGAATAGAAATATTAAATTAACTTTTTCTTTTATTCAAGACAGCACCTATCTTTTTCAATACTTACTTTCGCTTGTGGTACAGACTTCGGCTATTCTGTAACCATTTTGTTCCATTTGAATATTATTTCTTCTCGATTTTTTCTCTCTTCTTTCATTAGGTCCACAAATACTGAGGATAACGGGTAAAAATATTAATCCGTGGTATAATCCAAATACCACAACCGCAGTGAAAAGCTAAAAAAAGTATACAATTATATAATAAATTATACTAATTAAAAGCAATATGAAACTATATTGACTTAAAATTGAAAACCATTTACTTTAAAAAATGTTGTGAAGAGATAGGAATTGCTGCCACCTAACATGACAAATGCAAGAAAAGTACTAAGTCCACCATTTAATACGGCCGGACCAATAACGTCCAGCGTTAATATTAATCTTTCTGAAAGAATTATTTGAAAGTTATATTCTGGAAAATGGGTTCATTTGATAAATCAAATAATATTATCATTTTACCATTCTTTTTGCCCTTCGCTCTCATGAACTCTAGTCCTACGTGAGCTGCATAATCAACAGCGAGACCAGCACATAATAAGACCATTATTCCTGAGGAGATCTCAATAGTTAAGCCCATAAAGTACATTGACCCTAAAAGGTCAACTAGCGTAAATATTACACAACAAATAACCCAAAAAGAGGCGCGTATGTTTCTGAGTAAGATAATAGTTATAATTCCAACAGCTAAGATTTCGAGACATAGATTTCTCATCAACTCTTCTCCTGAGATCTGTACAAATTAGTAACATTTTAATTAAAAATTAATTCATGCCAAAATTTAGTTTAATAGATGTTACCTTATTCGCTGCCCAAGTTACATAGTCTTCCGAAAAGATTGCAACGTAGCTACTTTCATTTTGAAATTTAATAATGCTAATTAAATCACGAACCGACTCCATTGCTTTGATTTGACTGGTTGTTGTATTGATGAGAATGTGTTGAATTTGAATCAGTGATCCCTAAAAGATATGAAAATGATACGTTATCCAACAAAGAAATTACTCTTATTTTATTCAAATATTGCTTTTATACAGAATTAGTTATTTTACCAGTATAGAATAATTTCCAACAGGCAATCCACTGAATTTGATGTCTTTAATGTACGATTGACCTTTCTTACTCAGGAGCAAGAATTCCGTGAGGTAGTCGTAATATTCATTTCTATCTTCCAGCTCTGAAATCAATAAAAATTGTATTATTAGCTTTTAATTATGTTAATAACTGTCTTTATCATTTTTAATTTTTAGTTACAAAATGACTGACTTTTAAATTATTAATTATAATTTGTAAATAAAAGAAAACAAAGCAACTTATTTAAAAAGAACAAATTCCTTACCATATTGACTACTTTCCAACCAATTGTCAAAAGCGACAAACCAAGGGTCCAATGTAGCATTATTCACATAAGGATTCTCGTAAAGCATCTTCACCAATTTCATTAGAGGTTCTTTGTCGTCATAATAGTCTACTCCTCTCAAATCAATAGCCGCTCTTTTTCCATATTGCGGAAAGTACTCTTTCAATACATTGTTGTACTTCACCGGATACGAATTTTGGTCTAGATACCAGAGTGGATCGAAATCTTGTTTCAGCTGAAGTATTCCCCAGATATTGACTCCCACTAAACAGCAAGTAAAAACCAGAACAATAATTTTTACTGACGTATTAGTCAAAAATGGCCCAATGTATCCTGACAAAATTCTTCGTTGAAAGCTTTTTTGACTGCAATCATTGGGCCGCCACTGGTGCTGCTTCTGACAGCAGAATCCATCTTTCGACTGTTCCACTCTTCTTTCATCCAACGTTAGACAACTAACGAAGAAAGTTATTTCAAAAATGTAGAGAAAAAGTATGCCAGTGGTTGCAAAAACGCAGAAGGATTTCAGGAATGGCATGTCAGTGGTGATGCCTATAGCGAAGACCATCATGTTTGTAATTGACGTAACAGTGATGCTTGACCCAGAATACTGAAGAGCTTTGGCTATTCTTTCAGGAACCGGCAGAGTCTTTTCCCTCTCGCACAAGTTTTCTAAACTCTGCATTACTACAAATGTGTCATCGACGCCGATGCCCAGTAATAAGAATGGAAGGATTGGATGGACGGGACCGTAAAAGTAACCCATATAATAACAAACTCCATACGAAGAGACAATTGACTTGCCCACGACAAATATACCCATCAATGACAAGTAGATTCTTTGCTGGACTAAGTTACACTTGCTAATCATAACTATAACGTAGACAACTAAAAGTGATAGGCCGCAGAATAAAATTATCATGTTGCTGTTTAGCACTTGTTTTAAAAAATCATCGTAACTACGAGTTGCGATCACATAGACTTGCATCCCATCTGGGAGGGTGCGGTTCTTGTCGAGGACGCTATTAATAAATTCTAATTCCCAGCCGATGGAATTTGGATGGGACTTTTTGAGCATCCAATTTATAATTGTCGCTTTGGCACGAATCACATTATTTGACTTGTCGTACTGTACTTTGGATAGTAATGGCAAAACATCCAGAAGAATGTTCTTTTTGCTGCGAACAAATATGTACAAATTAGTATTGTTAATTAAGTAATAATAATTATTCAAATAAATGAGTTATAATTTCATTGGAATAGCATTTAGAAAAGAATTTTTTCATTTTAATGAGAAAACATAAGTTTGAATTAAACTTACGTGTCCTTAATTGCAGAAGTGATATCTTGAAGTACTTTTTCTTTCGTAAAGTATTCATTATTTCTAATATCTGAGTTTTCCCAGAGTTTGAGAATCGATTGATAAATACAGTCATGCTTTGAAAGAGTTCCATTTATTTGATCTAATGTTGCCTGCCACTCAGGTTCCATTTTTGTCGGTTCGACATCATCATTATTGAACCAAGTTAGATATCTAAAAATATCACAATTAATCATTTATTTGTAATTAATTTATTATAAACATCATTTAATAAATTTAGAAAATTTTAGTGTGAATTTAATACACAGTTTAACAATCACATATAACTTTAATTATAAAATTTATATAAATGATGAATACATATAAATCTACTCAGATAATTAAGATAAATCTATATTACATTATATATATCAAAATTGCAAAATTATTTAATTAACGTTTAATATAATTCTACTAAATGTGAACTTGTAGACGAAGCAATTTTACATGAGAATTGATCTATCAAAGTTAATAAGCAATCAGTTTTGTAAATATACTTTAATCAAATCTCAGTATAATTTCCTAATACATTTCATGTTTATATAATTTTCCAAATTAAAGATTCACATTTGATTACTATATATGGGGCCTTTTATAAATTACGTAATGCTAATTTTTAGCTATTTTGACTTCCACCTACTCCCACGTAACACCATGTCATATAATTTTAAGCTCCCTCTTGAAAATTACGTCACATTTTTCATACCCCCTTCCCTTATTGCAGACAAAAATGTAATAAAGATAATATTTTATAATTTTTTTATTTTATAATAAATGAAAAAAAAGTTCAAATAAATAATTGTTTCAAAAAATTCAAGAAGTTAAAAAGTTTTTTTAAGAAGTTCAAGAATGCACAGTGACAAACTAAACCTGGGTTATGGTATGTTGGCGCTGTGATCAATTTTTTAAAATTAGATTGTTAAAATATTTTATATTTCATTTTATTTTGGTAAGAAATGTATTTGTGACGTAACGTTTTGCAAACCCTTCTCCCCAC
>JABFPM010004296.1:0-12886 GCA_022817325.1 Idris sp. 1 HC-2018 | reverse complement strand
CCGAGCAGCTTGGCCGACGAGACGCGTAGGAAGATAAGTAATGGTTTCCACGACGATTCATTCCCTCGTGTCGTCGGCATCATCTTCGATCATCTTTCCTCTTATTGGATCCGATTGAAATATCAATTATAAATAATAGAGACACGACGCCGTTGATTTATGAAAATTTGTACGCAAAGCGGTGTACCTTCTTTTAAAGAACAATTAAACAAATAAATTTTAAAAGAATAAATTTTTGAAAAAATCTTCTTATAATTTTTGTTAAGATTTTCGTCTTGAATTTGCGATCGAGACATTATAAACGTCTTAACGCGAGAAATATGTGTTTACGTATTTCCAAGTTTCAAGATAGAGAGGAAAAAAACATTTTGTCGAATTTGTTTGCACAACTGCATGCTTGTTTTGGTGTAACAAAATATTGATTCTACATGCTGCTCGAGTTATAATTATTAAAGTGTAGGATTAAATTATTATAATTACAGCAATTTAGTAAATGTTGCTATGTGAATTATGAAAAGTTTATACGTTTTAATTTAAAGTAGTTCAATCATTAAGATTTTTTGTTTTGCTAAATTTTATTTTCCAACTTTGAAACTTAAAGAAGAAAAATAATAGATTATTATTTATTTGCAATTGTTAATAATTTTAAAACATTTTAACTCAGTTTAAGTAAACCAAGATTTGTAATTCTGTATGTTAGAATAATTTAATTCCTCTCAAAAGGATTAGTATTAAATTCATTAAAGACGTATGTTTTTCTTTTATTCTCAATCAAAGTAATAATCTGAAAATAAAATGATATCACGTGACAAATTATTCATTCACTGCGGTTGTTAATTAAAATTTTCTCGAACCGCTCATTTCCCGATTGCCGCGCGTCTTCTCTACTCGGCGAATCTAATCCTACGTTCTTCACATAATAACCAGCAATAATCAGCAACAAACCCGGGGTTATTAAATTTATAATTAGTCGAATATTACAGCGAGCGTGGAGTAGTTATTAGACGAGTGGCTGAGCACGTATTTATAGATACAAATACAATTACAAATTGCACACACAGAGGATAAGTCCCGCTAAGGTCCCGCTACAGTGTTAATAAGACGCTCTTCATTATCCCCATTCGAATATAATATTACGTATTTCCCCTCCCTCCCCCCTTCCCCAAAAAATACAAAAGAAAAAAAATGATTTTTGTTTCTAAAATCAAAATTTCTTTTGGCAGCAGCTCTCTGCCAAAAAAGTTATACTTCCATTCTGCTTAACGCGAGCGTAACTTATATCCCCCCGACGCGATATTTCTCTCGAGCTCTTTGAAAGCATTTTCTCATTAAAAAATTAAAGGGCGAGTCGGAGGGTAACGGGAGATGTGCCGCTGAAAGTGCTCCCAGATGCGCCCAATATTATGTTTAATGATATTAACTTTCTACTTAATGGTCCGCGGTTCGATTCTAGGTGCGAAGAGAAGTAATCGTAAGCGAAAAAAGAGAATGTATCCCTACTTCCCTCGACGTATAATTTGTCAGATTAGCAAGTCCTCTTTCTCTTTTATTTCTTCCTCTTTTTTTTTGAGACAACGTGCAAACAAACCGTCGGTTTGATCCAGCGAGAATCAAAGGCATCGCTCACATAGTCCGTATCGATAATAACGACAACGATTATTGTAATTCCTACAGGAACAAAGGGTGCAGCCCCCGCCTAGGTATGCCGTTTGTTGACATCAAGCTTTTGAATTTCATTCTTCGCTATGAGAGTAATATGTGCATACATTTGTGCGCAAAGAAAATCCCTCGCATTGCTTCAAATTCTTTCTGCCTTTTTTAAACACAAAATTATCTTACAAAATTTAAACTTTACTTTCAGAGAAAATTTTGTTCTTGTTGGGAAAATGCTCTTGTTGGGTGTTATGCGATTAATTAAGGGACTGTGTTTTTACCTTGGCGATCCGGTTACCAAGAAAATGGAGACGTCGGATCTTTTAATCCAATGTTGTCGTTAAGCAAAAAGGAGGAGTCGTTAAGGGCCGGTCTGAAACTTGACTAGAGTTGTTTCTTTCCGGCTTCATTATCATTGGACTCTTCTCTGAGCGCAGGGAAGTTACAAAGAAAATTCTGATTAATCAATCAAATTGGAAACGGCACCGAGACCCTCGTCCCGCGAGATCTTACAAATATTATCCAACATATTGCCCGGCCGAAAACATTTATCAAAACCGGGCACGAGCCGAAGATTCAATCAGAGGATGCCGGGCATTCCTCAGACGTCAATAAGCCCACCGAAATAAGACGTTTCGGAATCGCGAATTAATTCTCTTTGCCCAACTTACCCCTGAATCCGCTCAACCGTTCAGCGCAACTTTGTACTTTGTCTAATCAGCGAGTACTTTGAATAATCAGAAAAAAGTTTTTTTTTCAAGCAGTACAGACTGTAAACTGTATATACCTAGGTTCTATATATATATATATATATATATAGACATATCCCCTGTAACGAGTTATGATAAATGATCCAAATTCTGATTAACTTTTCAAGTGTTACCTCGAATGATAAGTTTCATATCTCAAGCTCAAAAATAACTTTTTATTGTGATTGATCTGTTTTGTGTGTAAAATGTTCTGTAACATAAGGTCAGGAGCAAAACAGTGTATCTCTTCTCCTAATCAGCATTGTCTTTTGCCCTCGCATTTCCTCGAACCCCCGGAAAACAATTTAGTTCAATCAACATTTCTAGGCGAATCTCCGGCGTCTAATTAAACCGCTGTCCTTCTCAAACATAAAGCTCCGCTTTATCTAACCTTAATTCTAAAAGCCCGACTGATATTCACCTATCCAAATGCGAGTCTCATTTCCTGTCTGCGGGGGTCCCGCAGGGGATACATAATTAGCTCTGTTCTGCTAAATACCCAAGACGTCGATGACTTTTCACAAATCTTTTTCCGAACAATTTATTGATTAACTGTGAAACATTGTCGAGGGTTGCATGTGTCTCATAATTTTCAGATTTATGTACAAATGTTTCTTTTCTTCGCTGGAAAAGATGGCTATCGTAAAGTTGAATTGAAAAATGCTCTTGAAGGGGATATTTTGCGGCCTCGTTGTTTTCGAGCTTGCGCTCGATTTGCTGTTATGGTCTCGGTGCTCTTACGGCGCGTTTACGAGAGAGCGCCATTTCCCGTGTGATTCATAATTCAAACCCTTTCTGCTTGACGACAGAAATGGAATCTCTTATCAGATGCTTGTGAGTTTCAGTGAATTGATGGTATCGAGTTTTCTACCGAGGGAAAAAAAGAGTGCCCCAAGAAATTGGGGTAAAAACGTGCGGCGGGATCGACCCCACAGTTGCAGGCGGAACCGCGATAAGCCGTGTATCCAGTGTGTCCCGTAACGACCATCGATAGCCCTTAATCGAATCATCCAGCCGCCACAAAGCTGGAAAGTGATTTTTATTTTCGCATGATTCTGATTTATGCAGCCACAGAGGGACACTTTTCCACGAGATTTGCGGCTTTGTATATAAAAACCCTATTCTTTTTTGCATTTACAATGACGTGGGTACATTTATCTTCTGTAAATGATTTTCTTTTTTTTATCTTTTATAATTTGTATTTGCTTTTGTTTATCTTTACATGTCGATTGCTTATTTTCTTTAAGATGAAAATGAAAGAAAAACATGTAAAAAAGAGTCGCGCTTCCTCAATTCTCGGGCTGTTATCGTGACGCTGGGGTGGCACGCAATTCGTCACAAAATTGAATGAAAGAATGTATATCAGGAATGATTTCGTCGTTACACACTCTCTATATCGATTGAGTGCGCGAGGCCAGATGGGATTAGGGGGCAAAAATGTTCTCTGGGGCTGTGTGTGCATGCGTGCAAAAATACACACCGAGTGTCTTATCAAGTTTGCACAAGAATAGGATTCGACAACGCTTCCGAAAGCTATAACCGAAACGGTAACTGCCACCCACTGAAATCTTTTTTTTTCTCCCTCTCTAGAAATCCTAAAATGGATACAACCTTCTGAAATTTGATTTGAATTAAGAGACATAAAATAAATTATAAGTACATCAAACATTATAATCTGTTTGTAAGAAATTTTGAAACTAAACAAGAAGGTGTAAACGTTACTCAATGATTGATACAGTTTAATTATAAACAGTGTTATTCCCGGCATTCGCAATGGCATATCTGCTGTCAACATTAATCCCTCGCGCTGTTTTCTTCGTTGAACCCTTTTGCGCTGCAGGGCGTGAAATGGTTTGAGTATATTAAGCGCCACTCGCAGAATTACAAATAACAAATTGCAATTTGATTCCCCGGTTGTGTCGGGGGTGCGATTTATCATTAGAGACGACAATTTGGTGACAGCCTTGGGAGCTTGTCCCTGTCCACTCGCAGATGAAAGTTTCGCGAGGCCACTTTTTGCAGAGGAAACATTTAAGGACTCACACATAGAGCAGAAAGTTGAGATTTGGATTACAGCAGTGGCGGGGCTCACGACGTATGGCTGAAGGCGCATCCCCCAAGCCATATCGATCGTTGACTTTAAAATTCAAAGAGACCGACAATAGCTTCCCTCGGCGCTCAGACGCCGCGCTACAATATCATATTCCGTTCCTTTCGTTCGTTTCATTGTCTGGTAAAGCCTGCGCTAATAATAAAAGATTGCTACCCTGGAAGCACTAAAGCGCCATGTCTGGGGCGGCCTAACCTAAGCAAGATGTGTCCCGGGGTGGGGCGTCCCAACTTCGGTGCTACATCATCCCGTGACCCAAAACACTCGCGAAATTTGCCCCCGCGAATTTTAATATTAACGTCACGTTTGCATTATTAAGGTAGCTGATTTACGAATTGTGAATTTCTTTTAAATTCCTCACTCAGAGAATTCGATTGTTACATTCAAAATCTAGATATTTCAAAGTAGATAATTCAAAATCGGATGTTTAATTTGAATATCTAGATATTCAAACCAACAACCTGTGTTTCTTAAATGAATTGTTGAACATTTAAGCAACATGTTGAATATTACATTTTTTTTTCTTGAATTTTAATGTTTTTAATTTAATATGATACTATGATCTAGATATATATTTTTACATAGTTTTCGAGTAACTAAAGAATTACTATAATTTAGTAAAATGTGTGGAATAATGAAACATAGTTATAAATTAACCAAATTTATTTATTTTTTTCACTTTTGTGAATTATATTTATCAAAATCTTAGCCCGTTGGCTTTTTTAGTTAACCACCCGTGAAAAAAAACATGCGTGTTACATACATGTAGCACGCGAGTAACACGCATGTTTTTTTCACGGGTATTGTCGACAATTTATTTTGCTACATTTTTTTGAAAATTAAGAAACTCTGTTGGTAAATTTGACTTAAAATACATTTTAAGTGAATAATATGAGAACTTAATTATGTCAACTTAATAATGTAATCCAAAAATTAAACTAATGCAAATTTACAAAATAAATAAAATAATTTTTCAAAATAAAATTTTACATCTAAAAATTTGGAATCATAACTATGCACTACCTGCCATAAGTTCTTGGAAACTTTATTAAAAAAATTTATATTTTAAAACCACTATAACTTTGAGACAAATCTATAAATAGGTCCGCAATTAAGCATGGAATTCACATACATATCCAGTTTGAAGAAACTAAACCCATATTGAAATTAACTTGCCCCCTACCCTTATCAACACTTTAACAACTAGTAAGTTAATTTCACTCCTAAAAATTTTGTACACAGTTAAAAATCAGCAAAAATAACATGTCAAGTTATTAAAGTTATCAAGTCAGTTTGACACAAGCACCAAACGTTACTTTACTAACATTTCTTTATAATTTAAGTGCTAAAGAAATATTAATTATCTTGCCGGTGCCAATCAACAAAATAAATAAAAAAGTTACAATCCTTATATAGACAAAATGTCCAGTCCCTGTCGGCCAATTTCATCAAAACCAGCAGAAAAAAAGAGATTTGTTCTACATACTGTCGCTTTTCAGAAAAAATTATTTTGTGATTCCAAATTTTAATCTTTAATATTTTTTAACAGTTATTACTTAAACAGTAACAAAAATTAGTAAAATCACATAAACATTTTAAATTTATAAGATTCATTTTTTTTATTCATCCACAGATTGTGAAATACTAGTTCTAAAAGAATTCAAAGAACAGAGAGTTCAACTTGTTAATTATTTATTTGGCAAAAATCGCGAGCTATTTAATTAAACGTGTGTCTCGCATACATAGGCACGCGGCAAAGAAGTCGATGCGACGCTCGCATCGATTGTTTGACCAAAAGCCGCTTTATGTATGAAATGAGCGAATTTCATAGCCGAAAGAGAGAACGAAATTAATAAATATTTTTGGTAATGCACCGCATCCTTTATCACCGAGGTTCTTTGTGTGTGTATGGTGAAAGAGCGTTTGTCCGTGACTTGTTATCGCTGGAAAAAAATTGATTCGCGTATGCTGGTAATTTGTCATTTGGAAAAGGAAAATGACGTGGAAAAAAAGGAAGTGCCAGTCACTGGATTAAGATTGAGGCACGCGATTAGATGGATCGGTCCACGTGTTTCTTTTTCTTTCAAAAAACTAGATTGAAATGTTTTTGAAACCAGTCAATGGAGTTACGACAGAAGTACATTAGCGAATTTTTTGAAGGGTTGTTAGCAAAAAAAAATCTATGCAGTATTTCTACAAAATATTTTCAAGAAATGTAAAAAAAAATATTCATTCAAAGTCAAATAATTTTTGTTTTTCTCATAAGCAAATTTAATCACAACTGATGGCAAAGCATTTTCTGCTCTTTTTTTTCCTCTCAGCAGCGGTAAAAATATTCGAATACACAATTTTATCGCGGCTTTTATATCCGGCATTATTAATAACCCTGGGGGTCGGGGTGAGAAATGAAAAATGTCGAAACACTGGGATTCGAGTCGCGGCTTATCTTTATTTGGCGTTCTCGCGGAGTACCTTAAAAACTTTGTCTAATAAAACAGCAAGCCATTTGTCAAACGGCGTTCGCGCGTGGCATGAAACGGGGAAGGAAAAGACTATGTAAAACATATATCCCGGGCATCTGATGGGCGGCATCTAAAATAATATAAAAGTTGCCTCAGTCATTTGTCAACGCTTCCTCAAGACGCTTTTCTCCCGGCTCGTAATTTTGCCGCAGCTGCGGCTTTCAACGATTCTAACTGACTTCCGCACTTGAATTTTTATTGACAGCAGAAACAAACGACGTGACTAACTCCCGAGCACAATTTAGTCGCTTCACATGTTACAAATGAGCCTTTCATGAACGAGGCAAAATCAAATATCAAAAGTAATTTTATTTTAAAAAAATGAAAATTCTTTGCTGTGTACAGGTGCTGATAGTTTACGACAATTTTATTAACGGCCCTCGGTGTTCATTTTCTTTTTTCGGAAGGGTTAGGCCGATTTTATTTGAAAGTCGAGGGTCATTTCATAAAAGTCGTCTGGCACATTTATTTTACTATTTATTATTAGTCTTTAAGCGCTTCTTCAAATGAATTTATTAACCTGCACTTTGGCCACGTTTTGATGATTATTAGGCATCAAAGGTTGCCGCAGAACGAATTTCTACAAAATTTCTTCTATTAGCTCGGTTATTTTAAATCAATAATCCCATTTTCTTTTTTTTTAAGTTAATAAAAATAGAAATTCATTTAAAGCTTACATACATTTTTTTACTAAAAAGAATGTTCAACATCTGCATGTAATTTAAAGAAGCAAAGAATCTGTGATTTAGCATACATCTGAATGTATAAATTTTCAGCCAGGTTCCTTTGGCTCGGCAATTTTTGCGGCTAAACAAACAGAAGATAAAAGTAACGCGCGGACAGTACATCTGGAAGTGTTGGACCATCAGTCACCGAGGCGCATATGCGCGAGCTCGTTTTCTTGTGTAACTTTGTCGGTTGAGCTGGCACCGGGTGGCGCCAGAGTCGTATCAAAGTTCATAACCTTAACTTGCACAAACAAAGCGAGAGGAACCATTTATCAGAAAGAAACATTTTGTAGGAAAAACAATTTCAAAGAAAAAAAATTGTCACAATTATAAAGAAAATAATTTTCCCACGTAGTCTCGGGTGATTGGAGGGCCGGACAACATGCTTTATTTAATATCCGTATGACAGCTTGAGATCACATTTAACCGGTCTGGTACTTTGCATTAGCCCCGAAGGAAAATTATAAACGTCGTTAGGAGGCATTCATTTTAACTTACTGATGGCCAAATGACGGCACCTGACACTTGAAATAAAATATGATCACGTTGGGTGGAATAAAAATTGTCGGTTCACACGCTGAATCACAAAACTGATACTCCAATTAATTGCCTAGACGAAGGAAGGAAAAAAAATAAGAAAACTGCCCTTATGTATTATGTATGGCAAAATGAAATTAACTTCTGTAGATGAAAAGCCACGAATAAATTGTCTCGGGTGATTTATCAGCAGTGCAAAATTCTGCCGATGACAAGTGGAAAAAATTATGAAGTGAATCGCGCGACATGGTCACTCGACAAGAATAATTGTTTTCCAATTGAAATGTCGACCCCTCGCCGTCCCCTTTTGCCACCCCACAAATGTAAATACAGTTTTATTCAATTTTGCATGTTCAATCTCGAGTGTGAACAAAAAACGATATTTGTCTAAGAGGAGAATAAAAAAAAAGCACCGAGGATGTATAAATAACGTTGAATATCAGTTGCAGTGGGACGGCAACAAATCTGCGGAGACAATGCAGGGGACGCAAGGCGTTGAGACCACATCGTAAATCGCGTAACCGCGAAGAATCTACAATTCTAAAGCTTTCCATAAAACACTCGAGAAAACGCGCAGACTGCACTTTTCAAGTGGTCCTTTTTGCCCCCTCGTATATATACACACCTTTTGCTGTGTGTTGATATATGTAAAATCGCATAACCTCTTTAATTTACATAGGGCCATCACTAATGAAAAGTGTCGTAATGAATTAATAAATCCCTTAGAAAAAAAGGGTAAATAACATAACTTTCGTGTTCAGCACAATGAAAGTCCTTTAGTTATAAACTCAGATGTTAACTTTAGATAACAAGATAAAATACGTAGACACAGTAACAAAACTTTATGTTTTTTGGTTGTTATGTTGTAATTTGAATTTAGAATTTGATTATAAAACACCAACAAAAAATAAAAAAAACTTTGAACCATATCAATTTTTGTTTCAGCACTGTAACTGATACCGTAAGCATATTTAATTAAATGAAATAACATGAACGCGATACCATTAAATAAACGCAGAATAAACGGAACGGCTGCATCCAGGCCAGTGCAAACACAACTTTGATTTCGCCTGGCACTTTTAGTAATGAACTAATATTTGCGGTGTCCATATTCGTTTCTCTGTCTGCCTCGCTGGGGGTCTCTTATAAGCGGGCTGGCTTGATTGGTGGCACCAGTCTAGGGGTCAGTTGCTGTGCGTGTTTCAGGTGCCTTTCTCTCGGCCAGACGCGTACACACAATGCCCTCGCGTGTTATCAGGAAAACCCCTTTCGCAAATACGTGTTTTACCCTCTTGACGGGGCTGTGAAAGCTCGTTTGACTCCGGAAACACAGCATTCACTTCTGCCAAGCACACTCGTTCAGCCACCACAATACGCTGATTCGCAGTTACGATTCTCCTTTTATAGTCGTTACACGAGAGCAAATTTGTTTTCGATGCTTGACACGTAGTGTGAAGACTGCTTTGATGCTAACAAAAAAGAGAGAGAATTCACGCTATTAAGTGCAAAATTTTAAATCAACTTATTAAAACCTTTCAAATCCACTTTTTAATTCCATCTTTTTTGGTGTCAAAATATTCATGATTAATATTCAAGTCATTAATATTTTTTAATCGTGTAATTGCAGAAAAATTAATTTACAAACAACGTATTTAAAATCAGTTATCATTGATCATTATCTGAATAATAAATTTCAATTAATTACTAATGACAAAACTTACAAAAGCAATAAAATAGTTTGATCTACTAGAAAGTATAATTGACATAATTCATCGGCTATCGTCGATTAATTGTGGTTCTATCTGGTCTGGCTGGGAGGACCAGACGCCTCGGACCTCCCGACGTGCGTTAACCGCGAGAGAGATGCTCGCGTGTCGCGGCCATATAAATCGCGCTCGAACGAAGAGGCGAAAGTGAGATATTGCGCAGGTTGTGTATCCGTTCGAAGGACAGGCAGAGCGCCGCACGTAATATCCCCAAGCCGACGTCAAAAGAGGAAAACTATTTAATAACAATATATCTTCCAACTGAGGATCAGCCGGTCACCGGAAACCAAAAACGAAATTCGTCCCCCTTTTTGTTCACATCGTTACTCCCTGTTACAGTAGATTTAGAGCTTTGCTTTAGTTGCGACAATAAATTTTTCTCGCGCCGGAAATTGAAAGTAACTATTGTATACTAATTTATTTTACTTGTTTTTGTTTCCTTTTTAATTTTACTAGCTCAGGCAAAATTAATTTCGATTAAAGTATACGTTTTTGGATTAAATCAAACTGATTCAATTTACAAGTTTTATTAGCTAAGTTAGATAAATCTGATGAAATTGAATAACTCTTCTAAAAAAGGTATTTTCGAGTATAATTGCTGATGTTTCTTGTCATAAGTGTAGTCACCGTATTAATCATAATATATATGTATGTAAACTCGTCTAAGCATATTGGCTAGACTCTTAAGCAGATAGGTATACGTCGCTTAGCTTTGACGTGCGCGTCAGCGTGTCGGCGTCGACAGTTCGTTTGAACGTAATTAGCGTCGTGTCTGATAGCAGTAACAGTCGACGCGGCCCGTCGCACTATCAAACATCCGATCGCCCGCTGCACAGTTAACTATCTTGGATATAAATTCATGCAAAGGATTGTTGTCGAGTGTCTACTCATTATGTACTTTTTAATAATGTACACAAACTATTTGCAAAATCTTATCGAAAGACACATCCGATGGCAGATATCATCGGTGTTAAAATGATCAATTATATCGGCGAAAAAAAGAGCTTCATTTACATCAAGATGGCAGGTTCGTTTAATCAACCTAATGAAGTATCGATTGTGTCGTAACATTGCATGATAGTTTTTTCCGGTGATGTAACAAGGAAGAATCAAAAACCCTCGAGGGAGAGAAAAGTGGACTATAATCATTTTGGGGAAGGTTTTTTTAATTCTATGTGTCGCGATTAACAATTTCTTAAAGTCAAAATTTCGGATACAATGCACAGAGATGAAACACTTTGAGTAAAGCGGTATTTGCATAATTTTTGATACGATGGTTGTCGTCTTCGAATTAAATTGCAGCAGATACAAAATTGGCTATTTTAAAAGAGTTAAAAATAAAGTAAGCTGAATTTTGACACGACTTTTAATGAGAAATTTGCAGGCAGATCGTTAAATTTGGCGATTGACGAAACTGGGTGGAGCGTTTCATCTGAAATGGCAGTCGATCGGACGTGTTTCGTTGCTAATTAAATTTTTAATTAATCATCGTTTTGTCAGCTCGTTAGAGAAGACACATTTGGAGGCGCCGCGCGACCAATGTTTCTCGACGTCGCGACAACTTTATCTACTCCCTCGTTATGTGCTTAACGTATCACGTTTAACCCGAAACAAAACGAAATTTTATTTTTACATCCTTTTGATGGGTATTTTTACATCCTTTTACACTTGTTTACTAATTGCTGTCTGTTATTTCAAAACAAAATTAATTTCGCACAAATAAATAAATACATTTTTGTTAAGGATAAATCCATGCAGCAGATTGAACTTGTTTGGTTCATTATGCTTTCTTTTATTGCATGTCAACGGTAAAGATAAGGCAAGAGCGGATAAAGTTTGTGAATATTATTTTCGCGGCAGATGTCTTTTCCGATAACGCCGGTGCAGTATTCGTTGTAATTAATGATGCTTTAGGACACGCGAAGGATGCTGGTAAAGAAAGGAAGGAACGTCAGATAACCGGGGCCGAGAAAGGAGAGGGAAGACGCGCAAGGGATCAACGACAATACGCGTGAATTATGCCAGAATGACTGGGTAATTTTAAAGCCCGGAAGCCAACATTAGCGAACTCGCGCATTGATACCCGAGCATTTTCGTACCAAGGAACCATTAATATTACTTACATTACAGTGCGAGGGTTAGTCACTATTTTATGAGCTCTATGCGAGTCACGAGTCACACCGCGTTGTTGAGCCAAAAACCAAGACCTCGCATTATTTATACAAAAAAAGGCTCATTTTAACTTGGGCTAGAATGTGTTTTGCATAAATGATGATGATATTATTAAAGGGATTAATAATGATATTGTACAAGATATTTGAGATAATTATAAACGTAAATTTACGTCTTAATTATTATTAAACGTTTTAGTTTAACTTACTTTGGTGTCGTGGAATTTTATAACTCGAAATGTGTATACTTCTAAATAAGATAAAGGCTTCACATTTTAAAAAGATATCATGAATCTGTGAATATGTAGGTTAGAATTATTTTTCGTGCGTGAAAATTACAAAAATGTTTTTTGATCATAGTTTATCAAATTTTGCTTGTTTGCTTCAAGATTGGACATTTTTGCTATTTATTCAAGTTTTTTTTTTTAGTTTGAGAAAATCCTTTTTTTCGTTAGAAACTGATTTTACTACGACAATTGAAATATTATAAATTCGTTCTGAAAGTTTTTGCTCAAATTCTACTTGTCGCAAAATTTACAAAACAATTTTCATTTGAAAATAACATTTTTTATTCTTATTTTTGTATGTTTCGTTTTCAAATTATTTCAAGTTATAATGTCGATAGTGTTTTTTTTTTTTTTTTTTTGCAA
>JABFPM010004295.1:0-12892 GCA_022817325.1 Idris sp. 1 HC-2018 | reverse complement strand
GTGATTTACTTTTTGCCGTCTACAAGGAAATTGAAATTTGCTTGTTTTTTCTTCGCGAACAATTGCTCGGGCAAGCGTAAAGTTTTTGTTTACATTTATACCGGATAGACCGAAATTGGCAGCTGTCAAGGCTAGAAGATAAACGAAGCAAAAAGTGGATACGTGTGTATAAAACCCGCAACTTTCTTGGCTTTTATTGCATACGTATGGATTTATTTTGTTTCTTCATGCAGGAATGCGTTGTGTGTTGATTCGCATGACACATACACACACTCAAAATTCCTCAAACGTAATTTCATTTTCTGCACGTGTAAACAACTTTTTGTCAGCCGTGTGTATGAAAAGTTTTTGATGCGTGGCAGATTATTGAAAGAAAAAAAAATTAACGATCCAGATCGTACAAAATGTGTTGTAAATTTAAAAATTTGATGTGATTGACCTGAAGAATTTCTTTATGGCCAGTTTTTTCTTTTTATTTTGTATACAAAATTGTTATAGTTAAAATATATACTGTGTAGAAATATTTTGAGTTGTTTTTCTAAAGTTATATATTTTTAGAAAACTACTGTACAATTTCCATTGAATCATAAACTTAACTATCTTATAACAAATTGACTTCTTCATGTTCAAAAGCCGGTATTTTCTGTTGATCAGGATGCGAGAAAATGCGGAAGAGAAGTTGACAGGTTGATCATAAACTGGATAGTGAGAATCGATATGGGTTATTAAAGGTTTATTTGACGTTTTGGTTTTGTTTTACGAATGCGTAAAAGGGTTAGCTTGCATAATTTTGTTTTTAAGTTCATAAACTTAAATGTTGAGAGCAAATTAACTCCACAACATTTTTTGCTACTTTGTAGGCTTTAAATAAACAAAAAAGATAGTGCTTGTTAGAGGCAACATATAAATATTCTGTTAAAGATATAATTATATATATATAAAACTTATAATTTTAATTACGTATAATATAACATTGAAAAAATGTTGCAAAGAAAAGTTTGAAACAAAAATTTAAGACAATAAACCAGAAAACTAAAATAATTATAGATTAAAATAGTTATAAATGTCAGATAAATATCATCGGTTTTTAAAATTATTTCACGAGATTGATAAAATAATTTTAATGACACACTGTATTTCAAACATAAGTTTTTCAGTCGTTAAAATTGTATTGTTATTATTTTATCAATCCAAAAAATAAAAAATTTCTTTTTAATAGATAAATAAAAAATGCTTAGACAATCTGAGTAAATAATTGAAATTAAAAGACGATGCAATAAGTTAGAACATAAGTTTGTTATTACAGAATAATGAAACGAGATTTATGTGTCTGAATAATTCATTGCTTTCATATATTTTACATTGCAGAATAAATTAACTAGTTTTATTTGTTCGAAATTGTTTAAATTTTAATACATCTTCTTGTACCAAAGTGAACACAGCAAAAAACAAATATTTATACCATATGCAAAGTTGTATTACTTTTATTCGCATTTCCAAACTATTAACTTACATAAATTATATCTCTAACTACATTGTGTAATGTTTTAATAACATATTAACACATTTTATGTATACTTTTAAAATCTATTAACTCCAAATTTTCTGAATAACATTTAATAATATTATACAAATTAATTTAACATTTTAAAAGTTATACACAAAATGTGAACATTGCATTTGCAACCGGTCTATCGGCATCTTAATTATTTTGAAATAGCAAAGTTGATCGCAATAAATTTATCACGACGATGACTAATCCCATCGTGGATTCTAAAATGTTGTTTGCGGAATTCTGCAACGCGGATCAGTAGCTGCAAAGTCTTGCTTCCTCCGAGAGCAAATAGTAAAGTTTTGCGGTATGCAGGAAGACAGACCGGGCCGTTTGATTATGATATACTGCAGATGAATGCACACACATACATATATGTAATATATAACACACTCGTAAAATTCTTTCAAGGACGGCGAATGTTAGCCTGCGTTCGCATTTATAGTTGCGATACAAATAGGTGCCATTATGGTGTCCATTATGTGTTGCAATGATAATAGCGATAGCGGTTCTTATTCTGCTTTTTCTCTTATTTGCAGGCACCGATCGAATGTGTAACTGCAGGCTTACGAAAAATTGTCCAACAAAAAAGATAAAACTGAATTCATTTGTATAATTTAAAATCGTAGCCCACTTTTTTTCCTCTTGACAATTATTCTAATTTTGTCAACAAGAATTTGAAACCAACAATTTTAAAAATAAAATTAACCTTAATAATGAAAAAAAAATTGATAAAGATTGTGGATAAAATTTTGTTAATACAATTCTTGCAGTGAACGAAAATATTTTAATGATCATTTTTATACTCAAAGTTAGTGAAAGTTTGAATAAGGAATTAAAAAGGAGAATTTGTAAATTAACACAGAATGTTTATAGACCGATAATAAAATGAATGTAAATTATGCGAGAGCGAAAAATAGTGTGCCGAGTGTAAATGAACGCAGCTTTCGTTAATTGCAGTTTCAAAAATGTTGTTTTTTTAACAGAAATATTGAATTGGGTTCTTTCGATTTTTTTCTTTCTTTCTCTCTAAATGTTTTTTATAGCGAGCAAATGAAAATGTGAAACATTATCGAAGCCATAAATCTAATTGACCAAAAGAATTGGGTCGTGTTTTTGTCACTGGAAAGAATAAAGGGAAATACAAAAAAAGAGGAAACAAAATATTTTATGATTGTTACGAAAAGATATTTACTGAGGAGAAAAATAAAATTATCTCTGAATGTACCATGAAAACTAAAAGTTTTCCCTTTCGTGTGTTGGAGAATAATTGTGAGGTTTCCGTCAGGCGTTACATATTGAATAGTCTATTCAGTGTAACATTTCAAGTGAATAAAGTGGCCTGAAAAATTGTCTGAGAAATCAGATACAGACATTACCAAATTACATTCTCAGAGCGCTATTATAAAATCAACGTTTTTCTCGGGATTGTGCATAGCAAATGATATAGATTTTCTTTTTTGCAACAATAAAAGCTGGAATTAACAAAAAAAGGTATTTTCTCTTTTAATTTCAGGTCAAAGGTAAAATTTTTAAAGTTGAATTTAATTCCAAATAAACTTTTATAATCAAAATTAATTTAAACTTTTTTATTATTGGTGTATTTTACCAAAATAGACTGTAACATTTTATTCATTTTTGTCAAGGTTTTTATATTTTGACAAATATGTTTTAGAGAAATACTTTAATTGTCTACAGTAAATTAAGAAATTTCTACTGCGCTGTTCTTAATAATTTTATTATGATTTTTTTATCAAGAAAGTTTACGCGAATTTAACGAGGGCTATTTAGTTATAAATATTATTTTTGCCATTGTGTACTAACATAAACTTACAAGTAATTTACGCTTTTCAGAAAATTGCTAAATAAATTACTGTAATAAATGCTAAACAATATAAATTTGAATGTAACTCTAGTATAATTTTTTATTATTATTATTTGTATATTTTTTTATGAATAATTTTTTTCAATATTTAATTGATGTATATGTTTTATTTATTTAATATAATAAAAAAACTATTTTCCAGAACCGTTTTAAATATTGAAAACGTTCACTAGAACATAACTTTTTGTCGCACCAATAAGTTGAACAGCTGTAATCTTTATTATTTTTATTAAAATGTTTAATATAAGGTTGTTTAAATATATTTTAAACATTAACAAACTTAATAGAAAAAGATTGGCGATGCTAATTAATTTATTTTGCAAAAAATTAATGTTTTAAATATACACCATTTTCTGTGTTGGTTATAACGAAGCAGGGGGGGGGGGAAGCAAGTGGGGCAGTTTGTCCCGGGCCCCCAGTAAGAAAGGGACCCACAAAATCCAGTCATTTTTTCAAATATGTTACTTAATGGAACTTTTTTTTTTTCTAAAAAAGATTTACATGTTACAAATTAAAAGATTAATCTTAAAATGCATGAAATTAGAAGAAGAACTAGGATAAAGTCAGAAGAACTTAAAATCAGAAGAACTTAGGATATTTTATAAAGTTAGTAAGAACTGCAGTTTGAGTGTTGACGGACACATAAACTCCGCATTAACATTGTTAAATTTAATTTACAAAAAAGAATTAGAAAATGTTTTTCCACAAATTTGCATATGCTTGCGCTTGTTAATAGTTATGCCTCTATTTGTAGCATCAAGAGAGCGGGCATTCAGCAAATTAAAGTTAATTAAAAATCGATTACGTTCAACAATGAATGAAGATAGACTAAATCATCTGCTCATATTAAGTATTGAATACTTAAAAGCCAGAGAGTTAAATTTCGACAAAATCATTGAAGAATTTGTTCAGATTAAAGCACAAAAGAAGTTTAATTCGTGAATTTTTATTTTCTCACGTTTTTATAATAATGTAATTCTAACTGACTTGTAGAATAGATAAATACAATTTTTAAAAGTGTTGTTGGTTTATTTTTTTTTATTTTTTTTTTAAGAAAAAGGGCCCCAATTTTTGTTTGCCTTGGGCCCCCCAAAACCTCTGTGCACCCCTGTAAAGAAGGGTCGAACGGACGTAAATTGTTGACACGCATTTTTATTTTGCATATTAATGAACAAACATTTGCGTAATCAGTAAAATATTATAGGTTTTTAAGTTTAGGAAATACTCAAAAATAAATTTAAACAATAATTAGATGTTCATATTATCACAATTTTTGTTAATTAATGTTTTTTTCCTGAAAGTGTTCATTCACTGGAGCATTCACCCTAGTTGTCAATAAGTGAGAAGTATAATACCTTTATTTTATATAAAAAGTCTGTAATTTACAATTATTGTAAGAAATCGTGCGCAACTTTTAAAAAAAATATGAATATTACAAGTTTTATTCAATTTAAATCTATCAATTTGTAAATTTAATGTATGTTCTATTTTTAAATGTAAAATTCCTTAAAATCTGATTTAAAAAAAGATTCAATCTTGACTAAACTCTAAAAGAATGACAAAAAAGATGGAAATCTGGAATAATGGAAAGGCAATTATATAAAATGTTAAGTAAGCAGTAAAGAATTTTAATTACAAAAGGATTCTCCCCAAAGTGCGAGAATTTGTATATTGTTTTTGCTGGCTTTCTCCGTGATTAATAAATTATTATTTGTTGCAATATAAAAATAAAATAAAATAAAATAAAATAAATATGCAGTAGCGTAATACATGACGAATCATGATGCGCCAGAGGACGTGGGTTAGCGGTACAGAGAAAGTGTCTCTAACAAGTGGAACGGGCTGGATTTAGGAATTATTCATAATCCAAATTACCGTCATTTTACCGTTTCGCTATTCGACTCGTGGCCGTTTCTCGAGCGTGTCCACGCGTTATAACTGTATATAGCACATGTGTGTATCCATTGCAGTGCAGACTCTGCAAATCGTATTATTGTTCTTACTTTCGCGATGACAATATTGTTATTTAACTGAGCATTGCATTTCGCTTAATGTCCGAGGATGAATCGCCGACGATTAACGCAGTTGAATGTGATGTAAACGGCTTTTCTTTCGACATTAACATACAATGATGCCCCGATAATTCACTCATATTTGTTCAACAACGTAACCGATAACTCTTTTGGGTTCGTAAAATTATCTAACGAAGGAAAAGAAAATGGCCATTGTTCCGTGAAAAGGAAAAGTGCATTTTATAATGTTTTTTGTGTACTTGTTAAAAAAATTATTTCATTAAAAATTTAACAAAGTATTTAAAAAAAATTCAAAAGTTTTGGACGACATTTTAAAACCATTTAGATTATAGAAAAAAGTTACTTTCAATTTAGACTTCTTTTATAACTTTGTTTCAAAGTTTTAATGTATTTTAAAATTTGAGTTAACATTTGAAAGTATTTAATATAACTTGAAATAAAAAATATTTTTTGCACAAAATGTGTTTTTTCTTCAAGTACTCGTTTTTCTGCATCAAGGCAAATTTGTCTCATCCACTTTACTTGAGCTGACTTTAAGAAAAATATTTGAATATAAAATTTGTCGGCTGAAAAGTTTCAAGGTTGAACATAAAGATGTTCCCAGAATAATTAAAAATAAACTTGTACATGTTGTTTGTAAGTTTATTTTCAAACGCTAATTACTGTTTAAGACATTTACAGCAGTTGTATAAGAAGAGGCCTGACATCAGTTTATATCATCACGCGACTTCTGAAGGCCAGCCACACACGTACACTCTTAGAAATGTTGTGTTAGGTCGTTTCACGCGGTAGATTGAACTCTTAAAATATGTCACTCACCTTTTTCCAACAGAGTCAAATTGAAATTACCATTTAAAAATCCTCCAAAATTTGTTTCAATGTTTCATCCAAAAACATCTTTATAACTACTACAGATAAGCTATTTAATTATCTTTAAAATAGGTACAATTTTGTTCAAAGCTTTTGTTTTACAAAACTTTTTCGTCTAATTACTCCAACTGACGTAATGATATCTATTGTGTCGTACACAAAGCAGTAATATCAAATTAGAGAAATGTATCCTACACAATGCCACCCAACCCAATTCATTATTGACTAGTGACAATTTTTACGCAACTTGGCTTGAAAACTATTGGTGTCAGGGATGGATCACCATTTGTACTTCCACTTTCATAATTAATCCGTAGGAATACAATGTGACATTACATTAGCTACTGATAATAAGTGCCTACACAAGAAGGAAAGTTTGCCCTTAGATGATTTTATATTTTCACCAAATCTAAATTAAATTCTTTTTTTTGTAAAGAAAATATTTACCGTATGGTGGCGCGCCGATCAATGTTTATTTTGATAAAACTCCGTGACTCTAGACTTCATCAAGTTAAAATTAAAAGTGGACATTGTTGATAATACTGTACCTTTATTTATGTAATGTATTTACGAAAGTTATTTGTTGAAGTTAATTTTAATAAAAAAATATAAAAAATTGATTGATTTTTTTTAATATTTATCTATTTTTTCATTTTATATGTTATATATGGGCAATTCTCTAGAACCTTTAACTTTCAACTTGCCAAATTTGTGAAAAAAAAGCTTTAGCATAACCGAAATTCCAGAAAATAGTCCCGGCGCTTAGCGGCCGACGTTTTCTGTTATTTTCTGTCATTTAATTATTTATTTATATTTTAAAACTTGGCTCGTCGGCCCGCTGTCGCGGGCCTTGATTGTATAATAGTACAAACTTGTTCAACTGTGCATGACCTTGGACTTTCTTCTGACATTTCAAAGATCGCTTTCAATATTGGTACCGGAAGGTGTCGTAATATGCGAAGATTACGTAAAAAGTCAATGATGAGCAACTGCATGTGAAGTCACTGACGCCCACATTAATTAGCCAGAAGAAAAATTTTGCAGCGGCAATAATCGTCGGTGGGACGTTAACCTCCATTCCCTCTCATAGGCCACATGTCTCTTTTTCTTGAGGTCGACAACCCACATGACAACACTGCGTGGGTTAGCAAAGTGCCATTTGTCTGGATAAGAAGCCGAGGGTTAAATTTTGCAATTGATCGTAATTAATTTCAAAAAGATGGGCCATCTGATAAATGTTACAACAACGTTGATTCAGTTCTTGCTTCCTAGACGTAAAATTATATTTATCACTTGGGGCAGTTATATTTTATGAGATAAAGCTCAGAAGGATAAGATTAAATTTTATTCGCGAGTCAGCAATTTATATGTAAAAAGATTATTTAATCCTTTTCTTTTCATGTTTCAGGACGTTATGAGCGAGTACGAACGAATCAAACGTTCGTGCATGAAAAATGGAGAACTTTGGGAAGATCCGGAATTTTCTGCGACTCAGACTTCGGCTTTTTATCACCAGACACCTCCATTTCAGTTTCAATGGAAAAGGCCGAAGGTAAAGAAAAAACATGATTTCTTTTTTAAAAACCATTTTTCGTTTCATTCTGTTTTTTTTATTTCAGGAATTATGTAATCGACCGATTTTCGTGAGTGACACTCCAGCACAGTTTGACGTTATTCCAGGGAAAATGGGTGAGTCGAAAAAAAATGTTTTATCCATTTTACGTAACCTTGTAAACAGGCTTGTAGACAACAAAAATTTCGTAGCTAAAGACCAACAAATACACAGTTACAGTTCATATTTGTGAGACTTTCTTCTCAGATAAGAGAATATAAACAGCATCGTAAAGTGTGTACACGAGAATTAAAATGTAAAACTAAACAATGTGAGCAATTTGCTTATTGGACAAATAATGTTGCGTCTATTAAACGTCTATTAGTGGCGTCGTTAACCAAAAAAGCGATGTAAATTAATTTCATATAGAGACATAAATAAACTATTATTTATAGGAAACGGTTGCAGCGTGAATTTGTGTGTGTTCATGAAACTGTAGAAAGTTATAAGAAAGTAGGTGGGGTGGTGTGTATCTCTTCTTGCTGAGTTTCATGTAACTTATACATAAACCGTAAAACTAAATGCATACACGCTAGATTGTTTTGCTCTAATGGAAACTGCGTAATGCGTTTTATTATTTGCTCAAACTAATTAGGTTCTTTTTTTTTGACAATTAGAAAGTATTTTTTACAAAAAAGAAGAACGATCTAATTTGTTTTTATAAATTCTAATTTTAGTAGCTTTTATTTCAAGCAGACAAAATCTATCAATTAGTACCAAATTATTTTTCAACAAATATTTTCTCGAACATTTTTCTTACAATTTTTTCTTACATTGAGTGAATTTCATACTTAAATAAACATAGGTTAATATATAATAGTGAAATATTAAAAATGAGTATTTGTACATTAATAGTCGTAATTAAGTTAAAAGAATTTTATCTCATCTATGGATGACACAAATTCAAATAAAAAGACATATTATGTCATGATTATTACTTATAATTATTCCCTCATTGCATAAGTACATAAAAGTTGACACGTGTATGTATGGCGAGATATGATACTTTAAAATACTAATTAATGAGTATAAATTGCAGCTTGTTACAACACTAAATCAATCTTGTCTTTGACTTTAGCATTCGCTTTGAATTGCTAAATTTCAGATTTATTTCACATATATCTGATGCTAACGTATCATTTTCTTTAGCTCCATAAAATGGAGAGAGTAAATGGAAATTCTGCATAATAGAAACAACGAATCACAATACATATGTTTCGATTTAAATATTATATACAAAATAATAGACTTGCTTTCCACCTAGAATTGAAACACACTTTTTATCTACAACTAAAAAAAGTTAATAAAATGATTAATTTGACAGAATTTTCCAAAAACAATATTTTCTGTTCAATCTAGCAAACCAGTTTTCTGTTAGTATTTGTGTTTGGCACACACACAGATTGATTAAATCCCAGCCATTAGTTCTAATATCCTATAATTGTGTGTTAATGAAGCCAAGTTGACATAGTTGATATAACACGGTTGCTTATTAATAAGCCAGCTATTAGTAACGAGGTGCCAACTAATGCTAACAATGCTGTAATACACATGATATTACCATATGTAAATCATTTTTTTCACATTACATTATTGTGTAACCTAATCCTCTGATTACAAAAATTTACATCCCATAAAATGCATTCTTTATTCGAAAAAAGTTTTATCAATCTAATTTTCTCACAGTCAATCTAATTTACAAATCTCAAAATCGAAAGTTGAAAACAAAAGCGATTATTATATGACATAATTATGACTCACGTTTTTCTTATTATTTTAAATCGATTTTAAGCCCTTTAACCTTGCTGAAAAAACTGAGATAACTTCTTTATTGATAAAACCCAAAGATTTATTCAAACGTAGCGACGTCGTTTTCTTCACGGTCGACTGGCCTCGAAATCGGAAGAATCCTGAAATCGATCTCGCGCCTTTCGAGAACGTGGGAAAGAAGTGGAGCGAGTTTATTACTCTTTTTTCCGGCCACGAAATTCGTGTTTGACACTTGACAAAGCAACACAACTTTCCCCCGCAAGCAAAAGTAATGCCATTTCATTCACATTGCACGACGCTAAATCATCGCTTTAGAGTCGTCTCTCTCAAACAATGAACAAGCTAACTGCACTGATAGCGGTAATTTCACGCAAAAGGTTACGTTCAATTATGATAATTGCAAAGCGTTACGGTATAACTATTACTGTTGTATGCTAATAGAAATCTCGTTTCTGGGTTGATACACTGCGGGGAAATCCATCAAGAATTTTGGGAGGATTATGTTTCAAAATTATTCATGGAAATTAACATTTATGACTGTTGTGTGTTTAGATTTTAATGCTGGCTTGTTATCGTCGATTATAATTATCTTTCTGAGCAATCAAATTATGTATAAATAAGTTTTTATTGGAGTTAGGGATGTAGCATATTTTTCAATATTTTGTATGATATTTAATAATATTCAATGAATTTATTGAGAAATTATTGCAAATATTATCTTTATTGTATCAGAGTTAATTCACAGTCATATGATCATAATTTTCTAGGCATTAGATCCCTGTCGTCATCTTAGATCAATTACAAGTTATTATCTTTAGGTCATCTCGGAAATATTTACTTTATCTAATCTATAATTGCAGATCTTTTAATTTAAATAGGAAAAAAAAAATATTTTAATATAATATTCGTTTACATTTGAATTACCTTTCCCAAGTTCAGTTAATAAAAAACTTTAAATTCATTGAAATCTTAAATCTGAATATAAATTCAATTGCAAAAGAAATAACTTTTTAAGGAGGCTCCCTTGACATATCAGGAAATAGGTTACATACGCAAAAATTATAATATGATTTTCTTGTGCAATGAAAACTATTCCGTACTTTTTTCATAATTTTTCAATTTTGTTTATGAATAATTTAAATAATAAGTTGATTTTGTCATAATTGTATCTTAGGATCAATTTTAATATTTAAATAAAGCATTGTAAAATTCGAAAAAGTAGGTCAAATTCAAGTAAAGTTCTATAAAATTCAAGTAACGTTCTTTAAAATTCAAGTAAACTTTTTATTGGCAAAAAAAATCTCCGTAACAAGTACTTGAATTTTCAAGTTGAATTCTCTTTTTTTGTACAAAAAAATAGTATGGATTATACATACACATTTAATATATTTCAGCCTCATTAGAAAGTACTGCATTATTAAACTGTAACAAAACATCACCTTCGAAGCACAAAAAGTTGGATGCTGTCTGATGAAATCTAATTAATCTGTGACGATAAAATGAAACGTGATTAGATCAAATTAGATCAGATCTGACGTTTGAGAAATCTTGTACATGTTTGTCCTTTTTCCATCAATTAGCTCCAACATTTTTTTCCCTTCCACCCATGCATTCATTGTTTCGCAAACCGATAATTGAATCAGTATGAAAAAATGAACAAAAATCCAACAGGAAGGAAAAAGCATTCTCGTTTTTTTTTCTCTCTTTCGATAGACTCTGTCGTTATGTAAGACAACAAACCGTGTGATGTTCATGACCAATGTTATCGTGACACTTTCCTCAGTCGAAAAATAATTGCGATGATTTCGAAGATGCTTGGGCGACAAGATTGGTAACAAGGTCACAAAGCCAATGAAATCACTTGGTTTTGCACAACTTTCGTTCGTGGAGCTAACGGGGTATAAAATTGAGTAAGGCTAAACGGAGAAAGTACAACACAGCATTGAAAGTGCAGTGATAAACGTCCAAGGGAATTGTAACGCTGATGTCGAAGACAATGCGGTGAAGAAAAAAACTCCTCGATGTTATGAGGAGGATTAACCTTAGTAACTTCGTTCTACTTTTTTTCTACTTGTATAGGATAAAAAAATTAATTACCAATTTTATGCTTATCTGATTGCTGATTTTATTGATATAGAACGAAATCCTTTTTTAATTTTCAATTAACTCTACAGTTAAGTTTAAAATTATCAACTTAAAATTATGTTCAACTTTTTTTTGTTCATCAAAATAATTTGCTGGTCCAGTGTAAACTTCTTTGCTAATGGTTCTGTAGAAAATTTGTTTGCTAATAGTCCTGTATAAATAACTTTTCTTACTAGCAGTCCTGTAAAAAATGTTTGCTAATACTCCTGTAAAATTTTGTGTTGGCTACAAAAGTGAGTTCAATTTTTTTGTTTCTGTTTGTTACAGGTGATAAATGGCTGGTGTCTTGTTTGGGTGTGCTGCACTTGAGCAAGGGCCTTTTTTATCGCGTCGTTCCAGCAGATCAAGGTTTCGGTCACAGTAACGGGGTGACCCCAGACGATGCTCTGGACTCCTCGCCCACACTCGAATACTGCGGGGTGTTTCGCTTTCGTTTGTGGTGGTGTGGCGCCTGGGTAGAAGTGCTGGTCGACGACCGGCTTCCGGCTGTGCACGGGCGTCTGGCCTTCGTTCAGTGTCGTCACAGTGATCAATTTTGGCCTGCACTTTTGGAGAAAGCGTACGCCAAGTGAGGCTCCGACAATTATTATGTTTTCATGCGTCATAACTCATATTTTTTCAGCCATTGCTCACCGTTTCACACAAGTGAAAGTTGATGAAAAATACTTTATTTTAATAAATGTTTGTTTTTAAATATTTTGACTGGTCAAAATAATATAAATTAGCATATAAAAGAGTTTTTATAAAATTCAATTGATACAAAAAAAGTTTCTTGAGGTAGAATTAGCCTCACTTTTCAATTAATAAATGATGTTTTTTTAGTTTAAATGAATAATTCGTTACTATTTTATCAGCAGTTTTTAAAAGAGTCTAAAATTAATTTAAAAGTTATACTATTAATGTATAAGTTGTTATTTTTTTTTAAATTTCAGATTTTTTTAAAAATTTTACCAAGTGTTTTTACATTAAAATCTTCCATTTCGCAAAATTTGAATAACTTGGACTATGTAGTATGAGAGATATTA